>OZ034802.1:93030533-93299795 GCA_964028335.1 Altica lythri
TGAAATGTTTAAAAAGCGCGTTATTCGATTTTAATGTTCAAGATGGCATTCGATGCAGTTTTTTGAGACCTAAAAACGTTACTAGGAGTGCAAAATTGATTAGTCAAAAAATCTTTCGACAACGATATCTCACGAACGAATCAACCGATTTTAATTTGCAAAACAGCATTCGACGTGGTTTTTTAAGCTTAAGAGCTGATTAGGTTATGCAATTGATCAATGTAATGGCCAAAAAGATATGCCCAAAAAACATCATTTTTACCAATTGTTTTTTTCGGTTATTTTGAAATTTCTCGAAATCTACCAGTTCGAATCGGTTCAAACTTACAGGGAATCTAAGTTAACTGGAACTCTTTGGACTGCTTTTTATTTCATTCCGATCGGTCAAGCCGTTCAAAAGTTATAAGAGGTTTACATACATCCACACACACATCCACACGTACATACAGACATACAGACTACAGACACCCTCGTAAAAATAGTCAGGGGAGGTTCCAAATACATCAAAACGTTGAGATCCGATGAAAACTCGATTTTCGAAAAACGGAGTAAAACCAATAACTTCCCGATTTTAAAAAAATTTTTAATTTTTTTAGCGGGAAGTTTAAAATAATTAAGAAAGAGTTGATAGTTAAAAGGACTGTCTGAGGATGAATTTTATTGCTCTGGTACACTCTTTAGTTTGCACAACTCTTATTTACCACTGGAAACCATTTTACCTTTGCTGTTTATTGAAATAAAGAAGTAAAAAAATGAGAAGAGTGATAGCCTTTGAAATGTGGACGAAGAATGTCAAAGACTTTATGCACAGAATATATGACAAAAGAAAACGTATTTCGAAAGATGGGAGCCAACAGAAAACTTCTTATTAAGCAACAGAAAACTGCATATCTAGAATACATTTTTTAGGAGAGGTGGGAAATACAGCTTTTTCCATCGTACAATGAAGGAAAAAATTAAAGAAAACATTTCCAGGATGGAGAAAATAATCATGTCTGAAAATTTGTTTTTGATTGCTCAGGAATCACAATCACTACTAAGGATAATGAAGGACAATGCACAATTTTCCATAGATATGGTCAATATCCATTTTAAAAAACTGGAAACTCCTGCTACTATATAGAATCAAGGATTTTCTAGACACCAACTCTATAATTCCCCCTTTCCAACATCGATTTAAACCAAACCACTGTACCTAAAACCCGCCTCTAGAACTTTAAACTTTTATCGTCTCTGCCCTAAATCAGAGAAAAGTCGTATCTGCCATACTAATGGATGTCCAAGAGGCTATCGAGAAGGTTTGGCTCGCTAACATAATCCGAAAGTTACCCATTCCAGCCTTAAAATTAATACACTCATACCTCTCCAACAGAATAATCCATATCAAAGTAGTAGATGCAATTTCAGAACCCTTTCAGGAGTTCCACGAGGGTCAATCTTAGCCCCAATTCTTTACACTATCTACGCTAGCGATATTTCTGAGCTGCTAAATGGTTAACTATGCGCCGACGACACGGCGCCCTTTCTACGATAATACAAAATTACTCCCTCGTCTTTCTCGATTTCAGACGCTACAACAACGATACGTCGCTCGGACTCTACAAGATACCAACATCACCACACAGAGAACCATCCATACCCACTGGAATGGAGGACTCCAAAGAAGATCAAAAATTCCGAAAATCAAGATCTCCTTCCCTCCCTAAGACTTCTCCAAACCGTAGACAGGGACCTTCCTGCAGAGCTTTAAGACTTCTTAGACGAAACACCCCTCTTCTATAGGTAGACAACAGGATACAAAAAAAATGAGATCTTGGTGAAAGTTTCTGTGGTTTCCTTCGTCTTTGCCAAATGGGAGGCCTCACGCTGGAAGAGACACGTCACATCGTCAATCTTCCAAACCCAAATTGCAATACGTGGGCTACTGTCCAACACACACTTACGCTCACACCAAAAAATGTTTCTTTATGCACGTTCCAGGAGAATCAGGACCCAGGAAACACCAGAAATCAGGCAGCGAACAACGAACGGCGCCGACTTCTAATGCTAACTCGTTACAAACCATACCAGCCACTTCCAAAAAAGGACACTAATTCCTTAAACCCAACATTTAAACCCCACCTATACCTCGCTCCCGAGAACCAATTATTCCTTTTATCCTTTTACAGAATAAATATAAAAAAACTGGTTTTATGGATATTTGTTTGGAGCAACGCAATGTTTATACACTTCTTATAAAATTTTAAGGGGCAAAATATCTTTTACAGCTATATTTATTTTTAATTAAAGGAAAATATGACCTTTGATATTCTAGGAAATTTATATTCTTATCCTTTTTTCGTAAAATCTTTTATAAAAATTTACAATACAATGTAATAAAATAAAATTTCTCTGAAACTGTTTACGATATTCGCTGTTTGTGTTGTGCAGGAATAGGATTCTAGGTAAAAGGGTTTGTAATACCAATACACAACATTGGGTCAAATGAAACATTGTTGAATGTTGATATGAACTTATCGATTTTGGTGGTCATGTGTTACTTATTTCAATTTATATTTAGTAGTAACTGATAAAATATTTAATCGCTCGAAACGTGGTAATATGTCAAAAATGACGAATCGATTTTGTGCGGGTGTAGATAAGCCTAACAAAGAATTAGGGCACTGAAACCATAAAAGTGACATACGTTTGATGTTCCCTTTGTCAACTTTTCAAACAGTTTGTTTCTCTTTAACTTTATATATGCGCTTAAAGAGAAAATTAACTAACTACTAAATAGATAGATAGACAGATAGATAGATATTCATTGGGTTGGCTGTAAGCCTGTATCACTGCAACTTTAAAGATCTATTGTGAACATTCATCATCTTTAGAATAGGATCAGAGCACCTTGTCTAGCACTTCTATCTTGATGAGACTTAATAGCCTCTTCACGTAACTTGGAGCAGCCGGTTTCTCATCCCCATCACCAGATACTTCTTGCAAAGTCTTTACATTGGCATGGGACATGAAATGCGATTTTAAACTTCTCTTGGCACTATCAACTAAAGTCTTCATCTGCCAAGTTCAGTTTACTTATGTGCTCAAGATTGAGATCACAGGTTCGAGTCTTGTCAGATGTATTTTTTTTTGGATTGTTCCTTAATGTCATTTGTTAGTAGTGTTTTAATAACAGTACGGGCTCCTTACCTCCGTCCCTAGATATCGTTTTAGGTTAAATTTTTTTCTAAATGGTTCGGAATTTGGCTGATACATGTGTGACATATAGTTACAAACTCATTACAGGTCATTACAGGATATTTCGTAAATGGCCAGACAGATTTCGAATTGTAGCGCATCGTTGTAAAGAGGATAAGTTATAGGGCGAAAGTAAGTGTCAAAAGGACTGTAATGAGAACTGCCAAAAGGAGATTATAGCTATATCTGATAAATAGCTTAACAGAATTCAATGTAAGATGTATCGTCGTAAAGGGGTTGGCTTGTATAATCGTAGCACGTGTTTAAAGTAGTGCATTAAAATTGCCAAAAGGGCATTAAGGTACAGAAACATTCTAGAATACCCACTTTCTAGAATTAGCAAAGTCTACGCGAAATAAAAGACTATAGAGGTTGCTATTAGGAGAATGGACAGTTCCAGATTTTTCGCTAGGCTTATATAAACAGAAATCGAATGTCCAGAAGTTATTCCAGCGTGAAGATTTAATCAGAAAAAATATTGTTATAGTTTAGTTGTACAAATTGTACCGATAACGCAGAAACCCCGCGTTATCGTTTGTATTTGCCAGCATTCCCACCATCCGTTCGAGGTGCGCGACCAAGATACGACACATCGTCAAGACTCGCACAGACCCATTCAGTAAGTGGGAGCACCGTTCAGCGGGGATAAAAAGCCGATGCCATCGCTGAAAAAGGCGAGTTCGACTGAGAGTACTGATCTTGGAAGAACTCCAACCTGGGCTCTGGGTTTTGACCAGTAGCCACCGACCTTTCCTGCCTTTGCAGCCGAGTATTGATCGGCTGCACCGTCCCGATCCTTGAGTATTGACCAAGGATTATCCTGCCCCGCAACTGAGTATTGATCAGTTGCACCGTTCCGATCCTTGGGTATTGACCCAGGGTTGTCCCACCCCGTGACCAAGTATTGATCGGTTCGAACCTACCCTAACGATCCTATGCTAACTGGAATCTATATTGAATTTATTTATTTACAGAGAGATAAATCCGAGGACCAAAGGGGTCGCAGATCCAATTAATTTTATTTAATTTGTAGAGATTGTATTTTATTTTCGTTTTTCTTGTACATAATTTATTTTAGAAATAAATCTTTATTTAAACTGTAACCGAATTTTACTGAGTCTGGTGTCTAAAAGAGCTACCCGTTACGTTAATTAAGTGTTGTGATTAGTGTTATTTTAAAATAAATTAGTTTAAAATATAACATTATTAACTTCTAATGAATTCAAGGAATAATTGAAACAATAACCACCAAATTAAGCTAATTATCTATAGTGAACAAGTTCATATAAACACTTATTATTTGTGATCATGAATATTTATTAACTAATTGCAGTGTAACTCTAATTATCAAGTTTGTATGAACATTGTTATATTTTTTTATTTGTAATTTTGTTGTTAATTAACAAATGAAACTTTATTTTATAATATTTTAAAATATTCTGTGTAGCTTGGTTTTTAAAACCTCCCTGTATCTCTCTTTATTTTTAATACATGCATTGCTAATAGAATTCGTTAAATTAGAGTTACTACTTACAAGTAGGTATAGGAAATAGTTATTTATAATTCATGTATGTTTCTATTATGTATATATAACCTGTGAATAAATAAAATATTAGATAATGACTCTGAAGTGACTTACCAAGTCGGATACAAGTGGTATAGATTTTCTTCGGATTGGTCGTATATCTGGCATACTGTCAATATTACTATAAAAAGGATTATCACCTGGATGCCTGCAACAAATAAAAAACATTTTATAAAATTTCTAAATAATATAGAAATAACAAATTTATAATTTTATTAGTGAGCTTTCTCGAGTCGAAATTTTTTTTCGTGCCAAAAACCATGAGTCACAACTTTCTCGTTAAATAAATAAAACTTCGACTGAGTGCTATAAATTGTTGCAAGAGGCCTATGTGGACAAATCTCTATCTCTTGCAAGTGTTTCTGAGTGGTACAAGCGCTTTAAAGAGGGCTGAAAGAGCACTGAAGATGACCAGCGCCTAGGTTGTTCTCTCACTGTTTCCCTTCCAAAAACAGAGTCTAAAATCTACTAAATTTTGTGTGGAAATCATTGAATAAGCATCCGGATGATTGCCTAAGGTGTAAAAGCCGATGGAGAACCAGTTAGAAAAATTTTACACGAGGGATAACACATGACAAAAGTTTGTGCAAAGTTGGTGCCAAAAAACCTGACTCCTGACCAAAAGCTGGTGCGTCCAGAGGTTCCTTGAAAGGTTAAAAGAAGATCCCGGCCTTATGAATCACGATTTTTTAATACGTAGTTGAAACAAAGCGGCCATAGAACCAAAGAAGGATCTCCAGTGTTGATCAGAGGTTTTTCTTACTGAGATTAAGACAGCTGAAAGATCTCTTCTGGTGATAGTTTCTTCTAGATCGTTTCACTACTTGGATTTTTCACTATCCATTTCTTTCCTTAGTTTTTCTAAGATTGTACTACTGCTGATTCCACAAAATGGTTCTGGTCCCAAGTATGGGCTCCTTCTTTTGCCAGCTTATCTGCTGCTTCGTTTCTTTCTATTTCTATGAGTCGTGGAATTCATAGGAGGGAAACTCCTTCCTGCGAGCAACCTCTGGTCTTATTGATGGAGATAATGTCTTGGTCATATCTGCAATTCTTGTAGGCAGCAATTGCGACAACCAGGAAGTCGTTCTATCTAGTCTTTTATTATTAAGTGCTTTTTGGACAGCCTCGTGTGGAGTATTGGCAAATGCGCTGTTTATGTCAAGAAAGGCACATACCACAGTTTCTTTTTTTTAAGAGCTTCTTAAGCCGTGTCCAGACATATGTAATGTATCGTGTAATGTAACGTGTAATGTAATGCGAATTCATTTGGACGCTACCTGAGCATAGAACGAATACTTACCGCGAATTGTCTATCCATTTAGTATTCGCGAACATGTCGAGAGAGGTAGTAGTTGCGGGAACGTCCAAACGTAGACTGCGAGCTCGGCGCGAGCGCCTTTGTGTTCGGGCAAAAAACCGACATGCGATGGATTCCCTCGAACCATTCGGCAAGCGTTACACGTAATGCTCGCAGTGCCGTCCAAACGGAGAATTCGCGTTACATTACACGATACATTACACATGTCTGGACGCAGCTTTAGATTTCATCAGTCAATTGTATCAAGGAGGCCTCCATAGATTTGCCCGCTTTATACGCATGTTGACGAGGGTCCTGTTCCAGGACTACCGTTCCTTACTTAAAAATAAAATTTTACAAAGCCAAAAAACAAACACTAAAACAAAATTTTGATTTTAATCGAAATAAATTCTAAATAAATCTGATATTTATACTCCAATTTTATGTTTTAATTAAATTTAAATATTGATATTACGTTGTAATTTCGTAATTTCCATATCCAATTATTATATTTTTAATTTACCAAATAAACAATTTTAATATCCCACTGCCTATATAACAGTTTTCCGTTTAAAATGTGTCAGGAATTTTATATAAATTGCAATTCAGTGATCGGAATCAATCTGAAATATCTGCAGGAAAATTAATTTAAACACGGAAAGCAAGAGAATTTCAGTGTACGTGTTTTGGAATTATCGGATTTAAAAAATAAGCACAATTTACAAAAAGAACTTTTTATAATAGAAAGTTTTTTACTGATTTATAGGTCATATTTTGTGTCATCTCAACAATGCACAGCATCCCTGACATTGTAAAAATATTAAGTCATACAACGCTGTGATTGATCATAGAGAAGATTGTTTCCTTGTTAACAAAATCAAGGGTAGTTGTATCTAAAAACTTTCTAAAACAGTTTATTTTATTACCAGTTAAAATAATAATTACTGTTTTCACATGTAAGAACAAAAAAAAAAGAAAAAAAACTTCTCTGTCGCGTAATCGATCCCATTATGATAACATAACAGAACTGTCACAAGTGGACTGATCCGCCGCTTAACCAACTACGCTACGAACGATTTATTTAATAACTTTCAAAATAATATTATCTATACACAACTTAGATCATGTTTAATATCAATTCGGTATAAATTTCGAAATCTATGTATATGCCTAAATACACTTGAAACATGCATTGTCATCCACTTCTTAGCTATCCTGAAAATTTCAGAGCTCTAGGTAGTCGGGAAATAGGTTTAAATTCGATTACAAATTCCACGCAATGACATAGAGACACAGAACACGGCGAAAATATAAAAGACTTTCTAAAAAGGGAAAAAATAAGTAAAATTAGATTTAATTAAATAAAAACTAGTCCACTGGAAATTTTAAATTAACATGAAACGAAATTAAACAAATGTGAGTGGATAGACAAAACTGGATTTATGGTAACAAAAGATTAAAGTTAGATTTGTGTCTAAAGGTTCTATTGGTGACACCTTCTAAGTTATATATAAAAAAAAAACTAAAAAGACAACCCTAGTTTAGCACTTAGCACATCTAAAATATACGTTTTTTTGAAGTGTAACTTCTTTAGAATCGTTGTGATTTCAAACCGGATGCAACGGAAAAACGACAGGTAAGGGACACAAATACAAAAATGTGTAGGATGAAGCCAGCAAAGAATGAGACAGAAATATACATTTTATATTATCGGTCTCTCCTCTTTGTTCCATACTTCGTAGCGTCCCCACTCCCGTCTTCTAAGCATAGTCCCCTGTACAGCTCAACAGATATAACTGCAACTTTCAAGGTCAATTCATCGATAGTGGGAGGAGCCGAGAGTCAGTTGCATTCAAGCGCCCGATGCGTAAATATCCGTATACTTAACATTGTACTTCAATTCTAGTGCGTTTGCTACGTTATCAGATAACTTCGTAAATCGTGAAGTAGTTATTGTTTGTTGAATTTTCATATTAAAAACTAAGAGGTGAAATAATTTTTTATTAAAATCGCGTAAGTGCCGTAAAAAATCGAATTCTGAGTTCACAAGCTCGTAAAATTATATACTCTTATTATATATGTTAAATAAAATATCTTTTAAAATTAATCAAAATACTTTTATTTTTAAACAAGTAAACTTTGTAATTATCCTACCCTATATTCATCTCATTCTTTTGTCGATTTACTGAAGTTTCACTTCTATCGTGTGTGAATCGCACACACACCTTTTTTTTTTCATTTTATATTCAGTCGTTTTTAAAAATCTCGTATGAATAATAAAATTTATAATACTTTCAAGATGCTTTGAAATTTCTACAAAATTTCTGAGATGTTGTAAAGGTCATATTAATAAGTTCTTATAGGGCAAAGGTCACTCGTTAAAAGGTTTTTAGGGCGAGTGAAGGAAATCACACGCATCTGAAGCGGATATTTTGAGTTTGATGAAGGGTTGATACGAAAATCTTTTGTTAAGAAGACATCTGAGAGAGATGTTTAGAGATGCTATTGTATCAAAATTGTAGAAATGGGAATTGTTTACTTAGAATTACGGCAACATTTAGGTAGAATTTGCGTGTGAAATTATTTAAATGTTTTATGAAAATTACATTAGAATAGGTACCTAGCAGTACTTAAGAAAAATCTATTAAGGTAAATATTTTGGGGAATTTAAAAGACACTTGGTAATAAAAGGTACAAATAGTTGATAATATCTATATTTTAAAAAATTTTTGAATGAAATCATTTTTGAAGTAAAACTTCTTTAGTCGCGACTAGGGGTAACTCAGTAATTCTAACGGACGTGACGTCATTCTAATGTACCGCGTACCGGAAACAAAACCTGATACAAAATACCTAAAACGATTCTGCCTACTATATTAAATAAAATTAAATCTGTAATTGTATGAATTGACAGCTTGTCATCTTGTCAACCAAAATACATTGCTGGTAAATAGTTTAAATTTGTGTATAAAGTGTTTGTTTTAAATATGAATAAAAAAAGTGGATTTATTAATGAAGAAAGTGATGAAAAAATATTGAATGAAAATGAGTGAGTACCTACTCTATATGCATACATTTTATTTTTGATGTGTAATTATACTATTTATACCTAATTATTTATACCTATTATTTATACCTAGCTATTTTCGTTTTATAGACTTAAAGAGCTAAAAAGAAAAAAAAAATGTGAACGTCAAAGGGCATATTATCAGTGCCAGAAAGATTTGAAGTAAAATGAAAATGAAAAAAAGACGAGACAGCGACATTCATTATGATTTGATTAAGTAAGTTTATATAACAGAAATACATATTATGATAGTAAATAATATAAACAAAAGGGGAAAATTATTGGGCATGTACGCAAAAAGGATCAATAAGGCCACGAGTGGGAATGGTAACCGCAGACATGCATGTTTCTGGCGCATTAGCCGCATTCAGTGCGGCATAACCAAGTAGAGTATTGCACTTGGCTAGCAAAAGTGTTGGGTACTTGGGAGCAAAGGATGTTGGGGAAACATGTGTAAAGAAACACAAAAACACAAAAACAACGAACGCTCACACAGGAGTCCTATCGCGATTTTGTGCTTTCGGCCAGCTGTGCCAATGGGTTTTCGGCTAGCAACCAGCGTCGCAACGTTGGCGAAACGGACTGATTGTGGTTGAGTCGTACATCAACTGTCAAATTATGACAGCTGTCATATTGACAGTTTTCGAAATAAACACCATTTTGTGAATATCTCGAAAAGTTATCGTTTTTGTGAAAAAACACAAGGATACTTTTTCGTTTGGAATTAAATTTTACATCAACTGTCAAATTATGACAGCTGTCACATTGACAGTTTTCGAAATAAACACTATTTTGTGACTATCTCGAAAAGTTATCGTTTTTAACACGCTTTTTAATTAACACGCTTTTATTAACTTCACCTGTATGTATGTATGTATGTATGTATGTATGTTTGTTTCTTTGTTTGTAACTCTCCACTCCGTTATATAATTATATCTCGAAAAGTTATCGTTTTTTAAAAAAAACACAAGAATACTTTTTTGTTTAGAATTAATTTTTACATCAACTGTCAAATTATGACAGCTGTCATATTGACAGTTTTCGAAATAAACACTATTTTGTGAATATCTCGAAAAGTTATCGTTTTTAACACGCTTTTTAACACGCTTTTATTAACTTCACCTGTATGTATGTATGTATGTTTGTTTGTTTGTAACTCTCCACTCCGTTATATAATTATATCTCGAAAAGTTATCGTTTTTTTGAAAAAACACAAGAATACTTTTTTGTTTAGAATTAATTTTTACATCAACTGTCAAATTATGACAGCTGTCATATTGACAGTTTTCGAAATAAACACCATTTTGTGAATATCTCGAAAAGTTATCGTTTTTGTGAAAAAACACAAGAATACTTTTTCGTTTGGAATTAAATTTTACATCAACTGTCAAATTATGACAGCTGTCACATTAACAGTTTTCGAAATAAACACTATTTTGTGACTATCTCGAAAAGTTATCGTTTTTAACACGCTTTTTAATTAACACGCTTTTATTAACTTCACCTGTATGTATGTATGTATGTATGTATGTATGTATGTATGTTTGTTTCTTTGTTTGTAACTCTCCACTCCGTTATATAATTATATCTCGAAAAGTTATCGTTTTTTTGAAAAAACACAAGAATACTTTTTTGTTTAGAATTAATTTTTACATCAACTGTCAAATTATGACAGCTGTCATATTGACAGTTTTCGAAATAAACACTATTTTGTGAATATCTCGAAAAGTTATCGTTTTTTTGAAAAAACACAAGAATACTTTTTCGTTTGGAATTAAATTTTACATCAACTGTCAAATTATGACAGCTGTCATATTGACAGTTTTCGAAATAAACACTATTTTGTGAATATCTCGAAAAGTTATCGTTTTTAACACGCTTTTTATTATTATTATTAATTAACTTCACCTGTATGTATGTATGTATGTTTGTTTGTTTGTAACTCTCCACTTCGCGGCTGCTGCCTCGGGTGAGTCCCATATCGTTATTTTTAGTGACTACCTCCCCGTGCCGGGAGTGGGTAATAAACAATACGTTTAGTTATAAACGATATGAATGAAATTGTCTTAAAATTAATTTAACAATTCTTTAGATATCACAATAGTAATTTTTTTTCCAAGTTCTGAAAACAATACGTTTAATTATAAACAATATGAATGAAATTGTCTTAGAATTAATCTAACAATTTTTTAGATTTCACAATAATAATTTTTTTTTCCAAGTGATTGAAACAATATGTTTAATCATCAACAATATGAATACAATAAACATAATTTGAGAAATCAAAAAAACACGCTTTTAAAGCATTTCCAACTAAATAAACGAATAATGATTGAGTGAGGGTCTTGTAATCGTCACAGCAAATTAACGAATCTATTGAAATAAAATAAATTGGACTAAAAAGTAAAAAATAAATATAGTTTAAAAAAACTAAAAAACACGCTTTTATAAAGCATGTTTCTGAAAAAAATCGAACTAAAAAGTTAAGAATAATTTTCAAAATAAAATTAAAACAAAAATAAATGAAAAATACTAGTATTATTGTGAAAAAAGCGTGGGCGCTGCATACCATATTTTTCGAATGTCAAGCGCCCAAGCTTTTTTCACAATAATACTAGTATTTTTCATTTATTTTTGTTTTAATTTTATTTTGAAAATTATTTTTAACTTTTTAGTTCGATGTTTTTCAGAAACATGCTTTATAAAAGCGTGTTTTTTAGTTTTTTTAAACTATATTTATTTATTTGAGAAACTATATTGTGTAAGGTGATTTGACATTTATTTACAAATATTAAATAAATATGATGTAGTTTCTTTCAGTTTATGTGAAATGGTGCTATAAATTCTTTTACGGACATCGGGACTGGATTTAATTTCCCTCTGGCAAGATAAAGTAGCCCAAAGAGACAATTTTTCTAAACTTCCATGATGTATATCTCAATTTATAACCTGTATGAATGCAACGATATTTTTTTCAATCAAACGCGTTTTTAATCAAGAAAATGCAATTAGTTCTAACAAAAAAATAATACAAAATATAAATTAACATCAAAACCATAAATTTATAGTATTAAAAAAAAAGAATAGTTATAAGTGCACACCGAGACAAAAAATTGATCTAGATGGGTACCACGTCTAGAAAAATTCGTTTTTTCCATTTTTTTCACCCACAATTATTTTCCCACATAAGATGGTAGTTAGCTCGGGATCGCATCTTAAATTCAAGTGAAATTTACAAGACAACACCGCTCACGGCAAATTGATGAAATACAACTCTTAAACTAAGTAATTCTCATCTATATAGACACAGTAACAACAGTCTGGTAAAATTATTCATAAATTTAAAACGAACAAATAGATCATAACAACCTTAAGGTCTTAAAGACACCTTAAGTAGTTTTAATGTGCTGGCCCTGATAAGAATCAGGCTGTATGTAAAGTAGAAGATGTAAAGTAAAAGCATCAAGAAAAAAAAAATAATAAGGAAGATTGAAGAGATACAATAGACATAATAAATGTAAACAACCCTTTTGATTAAATATTTTTTACTATCAAAAAGCTAGACTTATGCAAATTAAAATCCCTAATTTGAATAATCAATGAACTTCAAAGTAAATTCTAAATTATTACTCACCCATTTGCTCTGACTTGGTCACCTCTGATACCGGATTCTTTCTGTAAAATAAATTGCATATTAGATTATATCTATAAAGTAAAAATAAAATCTAGAGTTTATCAGCAATTCGTATAAAAAATTCATTTAAACAATGGTTTCATTTATTATAAAAAGTGTATTTTCAGACATTTACAAAGTTTCGCACTCTAGGTTTGATAAATACGAAATTTTCCGGTAAGAAGATAAAATAAATGGATATGTCTTTTTTAAAGATGATTTTCTCGCTTGAAAAACTGCTTGACAAATCATAAAATATTCCAAATTCTATGTCAGTTTCATATATTTAACTCAGTAAAATATATGGCATAAAATAAAGGGGATGTCAACTAAACATGTAAGTCTTAAATTTATATACTGAATAAATATAGCTACAAAGTATTCGTACTTTCTATATTTTACATTCTGTTTAATTCGTATTATAATATTTTTTTCTTTACATTATTCATTTTTTTGCGCAACGTAATTTATCTTTTATTTTCTACTGTTTTAACAAAGTTCTGCTACAAACGCTCTTTGCAATAAAAAAATACAGCTTTAACAGTTAAATTTAACGTCCTGTAAGGAAAATGAATAAAAAGAGAATGTAAAATCGTAACTCAATTCAAAGGATATCATAGATTACCTATATCGATACTGCTGTTATCAAGTTTAAACTTGCTTCCAAAAGAATAGACGACGTGATCACGGTTGTCGGTTTCGCAATAACATTGATCATGTTAAAAAAAGTGTCGAAAATGTGGGTAAAAGGTAGTAACTTTAATGCAAAAGTACAGCTACGTCAACTTATTACGTAAGTTAAGAGAAGAGGAGACTCAGGATCGTAACAACTTGAAAGTAAATAAAATTTCTCACATCTGCGTAGTGTTTCAGCTCTTCTGAAAGACACCTGTTCCATACACATTCTGTTATACTTTTACGGATCCAGGCTCTCATTGGGCTAATCCTCAAAACTTTCTAGACACCAACTCCATAAACCCCTCATTTTTAACCTCTCTACCCAAAACCTGATTCTAAAAACTTTTACCCCCTCTACCCTGAATCAGAGAAAATCCATCTCTGACATATGTATAAATATACAAAAGGCTTTCTGCAAGGTTTGGCACGCTATCCATATCAGAAAGTTAAATGGCATCCAATTACCCATTCCAGCCATAAAATTAAACCAATCATACCTCTCCAACAGAATAATGCGTATCAAAGTTAAAAATGCAATTTCAGTACCATTTATCCCCTCTCAGAAATTCCACGAGGGTCAACCTAATTCTAATTCTATCTGCGCTGCCGATATTCCTCAGCCGGAAAATATCCAACTATACGCCGACGACACGGCCTTGTATGCTTCTACAGCGTCAAACAAAAGACTTGCTGGGCCAGTTCTCCAACTGGTGCCGCAGATGGAGAGTAGCTCTAAACCTCAATAAAACCCAAACCATCATTTTTAGACATCCAAAACTCAGAAAATCTTACTTTCGATCATATCAACCCGTCACTAAGAGGGGAACAGCTCGTTCTTCAAGATCAGGTAACCTGTTTGGGCGTGCGATTTACTTAAACGCTCAGATGGGACATGAATGTAGAACTTACCATCAACAAAATAAGAAGACGAGACGTGCACTGGGTGGTAGACTCGGAAGACCTCTGGTCGCTTATAAGACCGTGCAATACTTTGCTCTTTTTGGGACTCCTGAGATTCCATTCTATTCTTGCCACAGAGAGAGTTATCATACGCAAAGCCAAAAACCTACACTACCTTTACCCAAGTAGCCTTGTCTACCAAACCACAAATATACTGCCTCTTCCTTCTTGATATCACACGCTACAACAAAGATGCGTCACTCGGACTCTACAGGATACGAACAACACAGCCCAGAGGACCCTTCATAATCATTGGAATCGAGGAATCCAAAGAAGGTCAAGAGTTCCCTCCTTAAGATTCCTTTAAACTATAGATATGGTCATTCTTGCAGACCTAGAAGACCTCCTAAACGAAACCCTTCTTTCGTATAGGTAGATTATAGATGTTGGACATTATGAATTAATGTACACCACCACTGGATACACAATAAAAATTAGCCCTTGGTGAAGGTTTCTGTGGTTCCCTTCATCCTTGTCATATGGGAAGCCTCATGACGGAGGAGATACGCCAGAATGTCAATCTCCCAAATCCACATTGCACTACGTGAGACACATTCCACACAACACCTACACTGACACCAAAGAAAAATTGTTTGACTGAGTATTCACGTTCAAGAAATTTTAGAATGAAGACAACACCGGAGCAATAGAAATTGCTTTTGTAAGAAAAAGTTTTTTGGGAGAGGCGCCAACGACTTATGCTCACCTTAAAAGTCTTGCAACAGATTCCTTATACCCAACACTTCTACCAACACCACATCCCTGTTAAGTTGTTTTTTATCTGATCTGATCTGAATTCGCTTCTAAATACACATTAAGCAGGTATTCTCACATACTTGTATACATATATTTGTAGGATATTGCAACACAGGAATACAAATGAGGTCACCTATATTCTGCTTAAAGGAAAATAAAGATTAAGGATCCTTAATTTGACACAAGCGTCTAATTAAAACACTCTTTATGTTGCTTTTAATAATATAAAAGCAATCTTCTATTCCAAATTTCTAAACCAGCTGTTATCTAAGTAATTTAATAACCTTATTTTCATTAACTAAATACCCTCTATATAGAATTTTTTAACAGTCTCATTAATTCTGATTGAAGCTTAAGTTAACTTGAAACTTCAATTACAAATTTAACAATACGCCAATAATTATTGACATAGAGTTTGTGATGTTAGAGGAACATAAATAACATTCTCCTTCAAAGATTTTCACTACCAATTTAACTTTACCCTTTAATTACATTAATTATTCCATTGAACCAATTAAGTTAGAAATTCTTTAGCATTTTGGAGCCTGCTTCATTTGCAATTTTATTTGCCTTGTTTAGTTGTGTTGGTGTCGTTATTAATCTTCAATGATGCGATTTATGGGGTCACACTGTTCCTATTTTTGTCTTTTATTATGGATATATTTATGGATAATTTTAATTATGTAGTTAAGTTGAAATTGGTTCTAGAAAATTACAACGAAAATTCATGAATATTTGAAATTTAATTTCAGTACATAAATGTATGATTTGAGATCATCTTTGTGTTTAAATATTTTAAATTCTCTTTATGATCAAACAATAAATAAATATAAAAGCCATTTATATTTGTATGTAAAGTAGGGAAAGCTGTAAAGGATAATTGCAGATTGCCTTTTGTCCTGAATAAGTTTTTAAATACAAATAAATGTTGATAGTTTAATATTCTTTATTATTACAATGGGTCTAAAAACTTGTTTTACTCCATAACGAAATAAAACTATTTTTATTAGAAAACTTTTAATGCTATAACTTTACTTACGTTAATTTCAGTAGCTTGTTGTGGAGATACCTTCTGATTATTTTTCTCTTCAGCTTTTTTCTCCTTTAACGTCTTTAGTAATTTCCATCTGCTACCCATTTGTCCACTTTCTTTTTCTTCTACAGCTGGTGTGGATGTTTCTAATTTAATAGTAGGAACAATAGCATCTGTAGTTTCTTGATTACTAGAGATAAGTTCTTGTTTTATATTTTCTTCTTCCTCTTTTTCTTTATTAACATGACACAAAGCGAATTCATCGTTGATTGCCATTTCTGCTTCATCGTATTCGTCTGTACTATGTGGACTGTCAGGACCTGAAGTAGCTCCAGAAGAATGATCTTCTTTTTCATGAGGACTAAGAACTTCTAACCGAATTAAATTCTTGTTTTCTGTAAGAAGTGTTTGTTCCATTTCTTGGTCATGATGATAATTTTTAATTTTTTCAAACAAAGATGCAGCATTATCTAATTGAAAGGAAGACCGTTTTTCTCTAGCCTCGTTTTTTTTATGTGCTTTAACAGTAAGTAAATTATTATCCTTTTCATCTAAAACTCCGTCGACTATTTTAGCTTTCATTCTTAGCTCTCTTAATACAAACCCCATTTTTTCTCGTACTTGTGAACCTGGTTCAAATTGTTCTTCTTCAGGTTCAGGTTCTTCAAGTAATGTTGTACCCATATCTATTTCTAACTGATTTTGTCGTTCCATTTCTTCTAGTTTTCTTAGTTCATAACAATACCATTCATCTTCACTATCTATGCTATCCTCAGTACTTTGCCTCCTGGATGAAACTCTAGAGGTACTTCTCCATGAATGGGTACTTCTAACATCATCATCATCTCTACTACCAGGTATTTCTAAACTTTGTTGTTGTTTAGGTAAAAAACGATTAGTGTGTGATTTTATACTAACTGTAGAAGGACTGTCTTCAGATATAGCTTCTTCTGCAATATCTACTATAGTAGGTTTATTATTATCCGAACTAGTTTGACTATCAGTAGATTTCTGCTCTGATAATATTTTATCTAATAATTGAGGTGCAGATTCACTTTGATTTTCTTTCTCCTCACAAATCTCTTCTATAATAATTTCATCTTCTTCATTAAATATCTGGTCGTCAGAAAAAGAATTTGATTGTTTTTGTCTATATTTACCTAGTGCTCTAGATACTGCAAATTCCATGGAAGCACCACCACCAACCACAACAACCATTTTATTTTCTATAACATGATCTTCATTATCAGTGTGAACTGAATTTTTTCGAGTAAGATAAGGTGCGGTAGAGTTATTAATAATGTTACCTTCACCATCTGCTTCTTTACTTTTAACAATTTCAGTTTCAGGATTAGGTGTAAGAGCTTCAAATAAAGGTTGCAATGTAAATTTTTCGTTATTAGTATGATTATGTTTTTTAGATTTACTGTTATCTGTGCTTGTGGTAAAATCGCTATCAGTCTCTACATTTGTTTCAGAGTAAAGACTGACACTATCTTCACTTCTTTCATCTTCAGATTGTAGAGATCTAGATTTTTCAGTTGACCATTCAGTTTCTGATTGTTCTGTATCTGAATATGATGATGAATATTGTTGTGATAAACTCCCCCGTCGTTTAGCTTTTTGTATTATATCAGAAACTGTCGATACGATACTATTTTTCTTTTTCTTCTTATTTAAACTCGATTTTATAGTTTCTCTTTTTATTCCAGGTAAAGAATGAGAACGGTTTCTTTTGGCTACATTCAGGTTAGGCAGCCACTGACTTACAGAATTCATTGCAGATTTTAGTGTGTTGGCTCGTTTTACTTTTTTTGTTGATTCCACCGATTGTGGTCGTGTATCTGTATTAGCAGATATTGTGATATATCCTGATTGGGTCATTATAATACCGCTAGTATCGTAATATAGATTCTGACCATGTTGTTGTTGAACTACATATTCTGGTAGGTTTTTATTTCTTAAATCAAGATCTAAATATGGTATTTCTTGTCTTTGACTCCATTGTTTAGCTGGTGGTTCAGACGTTTGAGATTCATATGCAGGTGGTTGTTGTTGATATACATCAACGTTGGAACTTTGAGGATATTGCGTGTCAGGAACTTGTCTTTGATCTGCACTATACCAAGAAGTAGGATCAGCATAAGACATATCTGCTCTAGTAGGATAATAGGATAAAGCATCGGTAATATTTCCAGAAGGAAACATAGTTCTGTACATAGCGGTTTTGTAACCTTCATGATTCGAAAAATCATCAGTTTCTCGTCCAGTTGATCTATATCTATCCGAAGATCCTGAATAAGGCGCATAAGAAACAGAAGGATAATAGTTTTTATGTTGGCTGTTTAAAAATTCGTTGCTCTCATAAGGCTCTATTAAATCTGGATAGTTAGACTGACAGTTGTAATCGGAGATGTTACCAGTATATACAGAAGTGTAGGATTCTCTATTACTACCAGCTACTGAATATATAGCTGGTTGATCATATCTATACATTGATATACCTGATGCTCTTTCTTCATTAGTTTTTGCAGGTGATTTCTCTGCTTTCTTTTTGTTAGGACTCACATTAATATCCGAAGCTGGTGCAGGCGCTGGTACAAAATTACCATAACCTTCAACACTTTCAAGTCCACAAGGAGATTTCACGGTAGTAAATGCTGATAGGTGATGGCCTCCAGGAAGAAAATTTGAGGTATCTCTTAGCTTTGTATCAAGAGATGATTCTGTAAATGGTTTTGAGCTAGTTGAGGCGTAGTGAGAAGGTACAGGCGAAACGAGTTTACCTCCAGATTGCCTTCCTTCTGTATAGGAATTGGCTCTTACTGTTTTGGGTGATCCAGGAGATTTTTCTAAACTTGACCAACCACTCATAGAAGATAAACCGGAATCAGACTTTGCTGCTCCAATCGTTAATGAATGGGATTTACTTCTTCTTGGTGAAGATTTGGTAGATTTTGGGGAATGCGGTGGTTTCGGACTTAAGCGTTCATTTAAATTAATTGACGATTCATTAGTGTCTAAAAAGACATTTGAGGAACTAGCGGCTTTATTGATAGCAAGAAAATTTTTAGTAACATCAGGTGCTGGTGGTGGTGGAGGACTGTGATTCTGACTAATAGGTGCAGTAACAGTTGGATCCACATATCCATCTTGTCGAGTTCGTATACTACAAATAGATAAAGTAGGAGATGTGGTTTTTTCAGATCTGACGTTATAGACATTTGGTGTAGAACAAGATATAGTTTCATAAGTGGCAGGTAGTAGAGCACTTAAACTTGGGCTTATGCAGTAGAAAGGATTTTTAGGATTTTGTGCTGCCACTGCTGCTGCAACTGCTGCTTCTATCTGTTCAGCATGCTGAACAGCAGCGCTGTAGGCCAGTCTGCCAGTCACAGTAGTGAAAGGTTCGCTACATGTTGAAACTTCAGTCTGTCGTCGTCGTGGCGATGAAGGGCTTCTTGTGTCAACTCCTAGTGTCTCTGCCACTTCTTTATCTGCATCGGACAAAGAAAATCTTGAACTAGATTTTGATGAATATGGAGCATTAGAAATCATACTCGGGAGATCTGATTTAGCTAGTAGTAAAAATTCATTTTTATCTTTTACTCCACTAGAAAAGCTCCACTGTTCATCAGGGTACATTTGTTGTAAGGCTGTATCAATATTTGACAAATCTTCTGCTTCTTTAACATCGATTTGTTCCTGTTCGATTTCTGTTATTGATAATGGTGACTCTAGTAGTTTTCTTCGTAGTTGTTTAATATTTACAGAATCTTGATGAAGTTTGTTGCTTAATCGATCTAATTCGTCTAATGTTTCAATAGCTAGATGATCTATTGAATCTATTTTCGTTAACTGAGCTAGATCTTGTTCGTTAACACACGGAGTGTTACCTCTATAATCTTTATAATCCAATGAACTGTATATTTCCTGATCTCCTTCTAGTCGGGTTGAGGCATCAATAGGTTTTCTATCTCCGTTTTCACTACCTTCTTCTCTCTCTTCCCATATCATTCCTAATTGGCTTATCCTATAATTCGGGTCTTCCGCCACTAAGTCTTCTCTGTAAGCTTGGTTGAGACTTTTATAAAAAGCTTCATCAGGTACGTGCATTTCATCTATTCCCATTTCCGCTTCCTGGATATCTAGTGATTGACCGTGAGATATAGTGACATCTAAACCTTCTTCAAGACCATCTTCTATAGCTCCATTACCAAGAATTTCCCTGATTACTTCGAGCTCTCCCAATTTCCCTTCAAGGGATGCAGTTGCAGTTCGTGTCGAAACTCCTCCTGATGTGTAAAAATCTAACAGTTGGGAAATGACACTTTGTTGTTCGTATAACAAGCCTTCAAGTTTTTCAAGTCGTTCCCACATCTTGATATATTCTTGTGACAACAAATCTAGCGCTCGCCATGCATACTTCAATTCAGTTTCTAAGATATTCAAGCGTGTACCAAGTCTCTCCATGTATTCGTTGATGACGTAATCTACGTTCGCATCGTATTTTTGTGGAATTATGGCTGGAGCCATCAAATCAGAATTGCTGTTCATTATTCCGTGGGATTCTTCCATCTCTTCCATCGCTCACACGCCACTGTCCTACTGGGAGCGTGTCTCTTTCTTTCCATATTCCTCGATATGTATAAAGATGTGTTTTCGTTGTACGAAAATAATGTCACGGGGTTGGATGCCATGTCGGGGAATTTTTTTGATAGAAATCATGGCTGTGTATTACATAAACGGCACAACGCGTTGAATAGTAGACCAATTACTGCTAAGATTTTTTCTGAATTTTGTCTTTGATTTCGCTTGATGCGGTCCCATTTTTCTTGTTATTTTAAAGACATCTCTTGAGAAATCTGTAATATAAAACAATGATTGTTATTTACATTGTAGAACACACAATAATATACCTTTTGTACGACAAAACGTTTGGAAATTAGAACCAATAAAATACAGGATATATTTGTTAAATAAAATAATACATTTATGGCTTTGTCGGTTTATTTTAAATAAAAAGCAATTTTTGATTAAATTCAATTACCATTAAAGAACCATTGGGAACAAAAACTGGATTATTACTATAACAGAGATGATATGTATCAGATAAATGATGTTCGTAAAACTCCCAAGTAGTTATTTCTGCGTTGGTAAAGATGTTCTTATCATCATATATTTCCATTCTTATTCCCCAACATATACACGATCAGAAATGAGCATTAACCATTTATATTTTACAGCTCTTCGTGTTATCGGCGAACCATTTATAGCAAATGATTCAAACATAAAAAAATGTTCATAAAAAAATATGTTCAAGCTAAGGCTTCGTACATCCTTTCGTATATCTAAAAGTTGACAATGAAAAGGGACAACCCTTAAAATGATCCCTCGGACCGAATTTCATCATGAATATGATGCGAATCTGAGGTAAATAGGGCCGAAGCAAGCATATTTTCCAGTATAGTTGGTCATTGGACGGGAAGTTTGTGAGTTGGGTGTTTGTTATTTAAAAGGGTATATTTGTATTTAATATCAAAGAAAAATATTTGTGTTACAAATTGCTTATACTTTTCCCTTTAATTTTATTAAACACAAACAGTATAACACAACAACAGAATGAATAATAATCAATATCTTTCTGATAGTTAGGAAGCTTATTCCATGGAAAACAGGAAAAGGTAATGTAACGATACTAACAAGATCTGAAAAGATAACTTGAGAGTCTTTTGTGTAGATAATCTGAGAAGATTTGGATAATGTATTATACCTATGGCTTTTTAATATTTTTGTAAAGAAAGTCTGTTTAGGCTTATTGTAATTTATCCATCCGCTTATATCACCTATTCCAGAATTTTGATGCGTGCCATATGTTTGTCGAGGCACTAAGTCTCCAATTGACTTTTCCTGTGTTTTAACTTTTTTGGTAGGTGTGTGTTAATCAATACACAATCTGCTCTGTGCTTGGCTAGAGATGGATTCTTAGTATTTTATTTGTGTTGTTCACAAATCCAGGCTTTCATTTTGCTTCGGAAAAACCTTAAGAGTTGTCACCAGAACTTTCTTGCAAATTTATTACTGTTTCTTCATATCCTGACAACCAAATTAGTTATTTTTCGCCAGAACACTGAGTTCTAAAAGCCATTTATGTACTAGTCTTTTAAGGTCGCCTAATTAATAACAGGGTAAGAAAGTGTGACGATACCAACAAAGTCCAAGAACATAAAAGAATCTTTTGTATAGTAAAGATAATCTGAGAAGATTTGGGTGCTTAATTGTTTTGCTTTACCATTTTTTTAAGATGGAAGCTACAGTCTATTTGGGCTTATTTTATTTCTTTCTTTGGTTTATGTCACCAATTCCAGGATCTTGATGGCTGCCACATTTTTGTGGAGGCACTAAGTTAAATTGTTTTGGGTTCCTTGTAACATAATCTGCTGCTTGGGTCTCCATTAAACAGTCCCATGGTTTGTAGGCTCGTTAGAAATTTAAACTGTGGAGTCCCATAGGAATCAGTTCTGAAACATCCTGTATAACTTGGTCCAGAGATTACCTTTGTCTCCCAGCAACATATAAATAAAACGGTAGCAATTATTAACCAGTAGCTTAAAAGTGTAGAGAAAACTGTATTAGGTATTGGCAGAACACATTAACTGATGGTGAAAGTTTAATGTATTAAGGCCGAAAAGACTGTTAAGTACCTTGGAGTAGTCCTAGATCAGAGCCTTTAGTTTGGGTCGCATATAGAAGAGGTTGTACAAAAAGCACAAAGCATAATGGGAGCTTTAACTGGAATACTACTAAATGTTGGAGGTGCGTAGTCATCTAAAAGAAAAGTGCTGTGCTAAGTAGCTCTGTAATGCTCTAAACAGTTTCTCTCCTTTATAGGAGGGGATATACAACAATTCTTAACTTTAATCACTTAGGCCCGTTTAAATCATCTTAAAAAAAGCCTTAACCTTTTTTTTACAACAAAAGTTATTGTTGCTATATCAGACTTTCTGGTTTTCCCGTTAACAAAAATGTTACACATGAATAAAAGTAAACGTTTCTTTAGTCATTAAGTAATCCATCTTGTGTTAGGGTGACCTAAGCAAAATTCTAAGGTTTTCAACCTCATACGTTAACGGTGTTCACCGCAAATTATTTCTAACTAGAAAGTTACAATGTTGACGTTTAGTGGGAGACACTTTGTCTTAGTTACGTTGGAGGAATACGGGATAAGCTTTTGGTTAAACTTGTTATACCGCAAGTTTATTTGGATAAGCCGATGGAATAGGGCGCATAATCAAGTTAGCTGTTTAAGGGTAAATAAATTTAATTGTTAAATTTTATACTTGTTTTAGAAAATAGTGTATATATTTTTTTTGTTTTATAATTCTCTTATTCCAGAAGTTAGAGAGGGGGACACACATTTTACCACTTTGGAAGTATCTCTCGCAACTATTCAGTTTAGAAAAAAATGATATCAGAAACATAAATATCAATTTTAAAGACCTATCCATAGATAACTCACACGTATGGGTTTGAAAAAAAAATGGAGTATCAGTTTTAAGTATGGGGAACCCCCAATTTCTTTTTGTAAAATCTTAGTACGGTTCACAGAATACATCTACTTACTAAGTTTCAACATTATAGTTGTTAAAATTTCAGAAAAAAGTGGCTGTGACATACGGACAGATAGACAGACAGACATGACGAATCTATAAGGGTTCCGTTTTTTGCTATTTGGCTACGGAACCCTAAAAAATAATATAAATCAGGATATAATTTTTATATTCAAGAGAAGCAGGTATCAGGTTTTGGTACGGACGTGTCTTTTACACTAATAAAAATATATTATAGAGTAGGATCTGTGACGAAATAAAGATATTTAAGTAGGAAAATTCCCTAGTGAAAGATTTAACATGCTCAATAAGTTAATACAAACAGTAATTAATTAATAGCTTTAATATATAAACAGACAGACTCATTTAATTATTTTGCAGATTAAACCGAATAATTAATTCGAAACGTTTTGTCGTATTCAAATAAGAGCAATAAAAAAATAAAAAGTAAACACAAACAGGACTGTCACTAGGAGTAATTATATCATAAAAAATTATATGCAATTAAGTATATTAATTTTTTGTTTATATAAAACATTAAAAATCAATTTTCTCTTACTTAATTATTGAATCCATAAGTAGCTCCTTATACTTATGTCAAATGACAAAATGTAAAAAATATCTATCTTCAAAAATGTCTAATGTATAATAAGAAAAATGTCTAATGTCAAAAATATCAAATGTCAAATTTCAACTTGTCAGTTCCAAAATGTCAAAATTGAAAAATAATAATTGTCAAACAAGTCTCATGTCAAAAATGTCTAATGTAAAATTTGAAATTGTCCAATATAAAAAATGTCAAATGTCAAAAAAGTCAAAGGTCAACAATGTCAAATGACAAAAATGTTAAATCTCAAAAATTAAAAATGTCAAAAATGTCAAAATTCAAAAAATACTAATTGTCAAATATGTCAAATGCCAAATGTTAACAATGTCAAATGTAAGAAAATGAGGTGATTGTGTTAAATAAAGACCTCCCTTTGAAAAGTGACGTTTATCTATCTATGTTTGACATCATTCTAAAATTACTCCTAGAATCATCCTGGAATTCAATAATATATTAAAATACTTACCAGAAATTAAATTCTATTTCACATAAAAGATAAATTTAATAGTAATCCATTTCACTCACTTTCACTACGCGGATGGTGTTGTTATCGACGGTATATATAATTTCACATATTTTTTTTATATCGATGTTCACTTCTCGTTGTCGAAAGTCTTCTAAATGGATTAAAAAAAATTATTCATTCAAACAATACTCACACTAAGTGAAAACACAAATAAATACAGTGTGCGTGATGTTTGTGATGTGTTGATTCAAATAATGTAGTGCAATGTTTGCAATGTAGAATATGTGTGGATAGTTAATGACTTCTTGTGCTGCGAGTAATGAATATTATTAATTGAATGATAGAACGTAAATTTAAAATCATTGATTTTTTATACCGCTCTATATTTGTGTAAAAACTCTAACAAAATAATAGAGTTTAACCTCATCAAAAGAGAGATTAATATCACGCCATCTAAATAATACCAATTTTTATTTGGAACACAGATGTTGCATATACTATAGTAAATTAGTAAATCTTATAAAATGCAATTTTTACAGTTGAAAGCAGATTTGATCGTAAAATATATGTGCTTTTTCAAAGTAAAATATATAAATCAGTATTTATTGGAGTTTCTATTAACATAAATTGAAACCAGCCTCGAAGAAAGAGGGTTCTATGAGGGTTGTCCTTTTAGTTGTACTCAATCTTTTGTTGACATAAATTCATAGTTTCATTATGATACAACAAGTCGTGTAGGCACAGTGAATTAATTAAGAACTCAATCCAAAATATCCTATATATATAAATAAAGAACTGGGTGTTACGAAGTTGGGTTGCTATTGATTCCCCATTTTCTCACAGAAGAGCAAAAAGCGGTTCGCGTAAATTGGTGTCGAAAAACACTGGACTGGTTCAACAAAGGAAGCTCAAAAAACGATTATAGTGTTGTTAGTGGGGATGAATCTTGGATTTACTTCTACGAACCGAAAAATAAACGCCAATCCGTTGGATAGCTGTTTCACGATGTGGAAAAACCAACAGAAGTGATCCGTTCTCGAAGTGTGTCAAAGAAAATGGTAGCAACTTGTAACTTTGTAACGTTTGTAACGTTGGTTTTCGAGCATTCCATCCGGACTATACATTTTTATTCTGTTTAATTTTTATCGAAGGTCGATTGCCGATTTGGTGGTGCGAAATGATGCTTCGTCGACGGAATGATTTCTCTACTCGTTCATTTCGTCTTCGATTCTTGGTAAATTCAGATTTAATTTTCTGACTACCTTCGCCCTTCTGTCTGGTGAGTACCATTTTGCCTTGGTTTTTAATTTTATTAGTTAGAAATATTCCAAAATGCGGTGAATATAATATTTTGTGTATTTTACTTACATCTAAATTTTCGAATACAATTGCTATTGTAAAAAAGTCAGTTTTTTGTGATGATAAATAAAATATAAACATAGATTTTAATTAATTTTTTCTCGAATGTTGGAGAAACTAGATAGCGATTGTATTCGATAGACATTACTTAAGGTCGGAGTTTTGATTTCAATTTTTATTGCTAGGATTTAATGCCAAATCTGATAAGGGCCCTACTGAGGTTGCAGATATTCATTTCTGAAAATATTGGTGATTGTCGACGGCTATTTTGAAGCCGCCCATCCATTCCGGGATTATTTCTGAGAAAGTTCTCTTAAGAAAGACCACTTCCACCCACTTGGGCAGTACTGTTCCGTCACTATCGAAACACCGACAGGAAGATCACTTCCATTCACTTGGGCTGTTCCATCACTATCGAAACTTCGACAGGAAGACCATCGGAAAAAAAGATAAGAGATTAAATTAATTAATTGATTTAAAATTTTTTGTCTCAAATACTTAAATTTTGAAATAAATTAACTTAAAACTGATTTTTGGAATTTTATTTTGTGTGTCTGTACTTGGCGCCCTATAATAGATGTTTGGGGGGAATTAAGCAAAACACAGATGGAAGCCACGACCCTCAGGAGCTAGCCTAGGGAAATTTTAAGGTTACAAAGTTGGCGCCCAACGGTAATTTAACCTTTAAGGGGTTAATTAAACTACAACTTTTGTGTCAAAATCTGTTCATGTGGCAACAATTGCTTTAGAAGATGGAAGAATAGTTACTTCCGATTAGTAGGTATATAAAGGTTTGCTCACACTTCCGAAAAGACAATCTAGTTTTTTGAGCTTAAAAACTTTGAATTGTTAGACTATCCAACATATAGTCCCGTTCTAAGTCTCAACGACTTCTTCACGTTCACAAAGAGTAAGAATTCAACGCACGGCTGTTATTTCAGTCGCCAGAAGAAACCATCCATGCCATTAAAATAGCGACCAGCTGTAACAAGGACAGGGAAAGAAAAGCGATATAAACAAATAAATAGAAATCGTGTGAAGTAGTTCATATAAGAAAAAATTTCAGTAAAAAATACATATTTAATCCAATTATTTGTGTAATTGCACATACTTTTTTTTTTCTCTATTATTCGGGATCGCTATATTTAGCAGCCTCTTTCACGTTATATTTTATAGTCACATGTTTATTCCACATCAGTTCTGAATATTTTTGCAGCAAATAAAATCCTCGCAACAGACCTTCTGGCACATTGGCAATTCCGTATATTCCCTTTAAACACCCTCAATACCAACCCATTGTAGGGAAGCTGGATTCTTTTCTGAATTTAGGTCACTTAACACTCCAAGGATATAAAATTTGAATAAAAACAATTCCGTTTTGGATTACGTCAAACCAGAGGAATAATGATAAAAGGAATCTTAATAAAAACACTTGTTGAAAAATTTTACCTTTTGTTTCATTGTATAACCTTCGTTTATAGATTATCTCTGTTAGATTGTGTTCAGTATTGTAATAGCTGACCATATTATGTACCGCCTTTTTCTCATTTTACGTTTTTTCATATTATCTCGTTATTTTCTAGCTTTTTACCATTTTTGTTTTGTTGTATTAATAATTTTTTTGATAAATATACTAGATATCAATTGCGCCACCTTGCGGTGGCGTCATAGTACTTTATTAAGTAAGAATGTCAATACAAAAGATATCAATTTCGCCACCGTACACTTTGTGCACAAATACTTATATTTGTCGAAATTTGCGTTAAAAGTGTTGATTTTGCCATTTTTGACCATTTTTATTGATAAACATATGAGATACCAGATATTTTGAAATGGAATTACCATGCTGTCTCCCAGTTTATATACAACTTTTGTACGTTTACCTTAGCTATCATGTCTTTCAAGTTGGATCAGAATGCACTCAGTCTGCAATAGTTTAGGAGTTCATCATGGACAAACAACGTGACGCGTAATATATAAATATTAAGATTAACATCTTATAAGTTTAAATATATCAGATTTGAACTTTAACCACTTCTTACTTAATTTTATTTACTTTCCGACAAGCTCGAACTTTTATTACCGCAGTTTTCTCCACAAAAAGTAGTAAAACCGAGTCAAAAGAATGTGGATAGGTGAATTAGAAGGTGTATTCAACAAAAAGGTTTGGTATTAATCAGACGCCGACGCCGTCAACAAAAAACGATGCATTTCTAATGAGAAAGATTTCTTGTCTTCCTTTTCGTCGACATTTTCTTATTTAGTGCCACCTGTTACTTTTCAACAGATTTAGTTCTAGTTAGACTATATATGTGATATATAAGATTAGGTTTATTAAAAAGGATGTTATTTACTGATCCATTATATTATTAGGTTTACGAATTAGCGTGCAAAAAAATTACCGGTTGAATTTTGTTTTGGATTTATGACATACTAGTTGTACTCGCAACGTCGTTCGCGTGGCGTGTGATTGTTGTATAAAAATTTCTTACCCCACCCCATTTAAGGAATGGGAGAGAAATTTTTATACACCAGATGTTAAGTTGAAAGAATACAAATACATCTGTGAAAACCGCATTCGAATAGGATCAGTAGTTTTCATGTGATGCGCGCACAAACATATACATTTCTACAGTTTTATTATATGTACCTATATAGAATATAGATATATAGATGAGTCATGTTGAAGCCGACATTTTTCCGATTAAGATCTTATCGAAATATGTATAGAAATCCTGTACAAAAAAACGAAGTAAAAATCCGACAGTTTGCTATGACTGTCGAGCTATTTGATTTTTATAAAGTTTAGTATCCTCCAGCACCGCGAATTAGTTCTTGAAATCTCCTTGGCACACTTCGAATTTGAAATAGTTTTCTTCTTGTTAATAACTTTAGTTGTTATTTACGACTATATAAAAAATAGTTTATTTGCAAACAAATATTTCCTAAATGTTTTCTTGCAAAAAACAACTCTCCTAGTTTTCTCTAAAATGTATGTTCTGCAAAACAATATTTCTCTCTGGTTTTAATTGAAACAAAGTTTTAGCAAGTTCGTATATACCTGAATGAATGAAAGAAATGTACGTGCCCAGTTGTGCTGTTGTCATTTATTTGCTTAAATGAAACTAGTTTAAATTTAGGCACGAAACCGAGGCAAAGCAAAACAAAGTTTATATTTTAAGGACCTTGGTATGTAGGGTTAAGGACTTTATTTGTTTTAATAGCACTCGGCTTACTCTACTCCAAAAATTACTTTTTAGGATTTATGGTGCAAAGTGTTGTTTTAATGAACATACAGTAAAAGCTTTTAGGCATTACAGATATGTAAAATGTTTAGTTTCTTTTATAAGATGTTTTAAATCAATGCTGAATATAGACCGGGAGATTTTGGACAGTGGTTCAACCATGATTTTATGGTGTTGTCATAGTGCTTAGTTATGTCAGAATTGCTCTTTAAATATATGAGTTATCAACCAACGCCACCTTTCGGTGGCGTCATAGTACTTAACTTAGTACAAATTGCTCTTTAAATACATTAGATATTGTTGGTGTAAATTTATAAGATATCAACTTCTCCATCTTAAAAGTGATCTAGAACAGTATACAACAACGACAGAGAACACAATTATCAAGGCCTATAAAAGCTCTTGTCCCCTAAGGCTGACTAATAATGAAGTCTACTTCATATTGGTGCCCAGAATTAGAACGTCTAAGGAAAATGGCAAGAAGGGCTTTTAACAAGGAAAGTAGTACAAAACTCTTTGAGGATTGGAACTTATACAAGTTCCACCTGAAGGAATACAAGAAAGTCGATAGATATGCTTACGAAACAGGATCGTAGCCAAACTACCAACCTGGAAGAAAGTCTTCATCTCTGGCGAGATATACACTTCCCCGATTTCGTTGCCACGGTAGAGGCAAAGTGGAACGAGGAACACCACGTACTCTTGGCAGAGTACTGGCTTATTGCCAGACTCATTGTTAATGAGGACAAAGTTAAATAGGCAATATCTAGCTTTTTCCCCTTTAAATCACTGGGACTGGACGGAGTTTATTTAGCCCTACTGCAGTGAGGTCTGGAGGAGCTCCTTGCTCACCTAGTGCAAATATTCAGAGCTTCGCTAGCTCGAGATGTAGAGAGAAGTAAAGATTGTCTTCATACCAAAACCTTCTACTTATGCAAATTAACAATTTTGATCTGTAAAATATATATTTTTTAATTAAAATGTCATTAACATATGGCAAGACTTTAATAGCGTCATTTTTTTGTTTAAAATTGATTTAAATACATTTCTTTTATATCATAAAATATAAAGATTTAAATCAAAAAACTTTTTTGGTACTCCGTCCAGAAACAATACTAGTAATTACTTCAAAATCGTCCGGAAAATGGCATTTTCCGGCCTAGGCCAGCAAAGTAGCTTTTAGATTATCTAAAGAGATGGCGCTATGAGTTTAAATTTTAAGTCATCAAAAATACATAATGAATAATACAAATTTTAATTAAATTTATTTAAAAACAGCGTATAATATACTAAACTTACCTATAACTTTTTCCAAACATAAGCAGGATTCTAATTTACATTATTTCTCTCACAACTTGTATTATAAAATTTGACATTTATGTCAATTTAGAACTACTTATCATTCGATTATGAAAATAGTTCATTGTCTCTGCTATCTTTATTTATAAAATTATTAAATATTAATGTTAATATTTTCAATATAACAATTTTTACTGTGCTGCTTATTAGCACAGTATTTGTATGTATAAAAATTAAGGAACTTGAAATCGATTATCAGAAAATCATTCCTTATTACTAATTTTTTTAATCCTGCAATAGATGTCAATAAACATGTAATCTTGTATGTCACAAAGTAAAAAGCACAGGTAAAAAGTTTTTGAACTTGTTGTTTGCAACATATGTTAATTAAAACACTAATAACACTAGTAACACGTATATTCAGTATCAAACAAGTTATTAAACAACTATAAATATAATTATATTAACATCACGTCATTCCAATACCAGTTGACTGACAGTCTGTCGTCTTCTAGTCACTGGTCTAACTTCAGGTAGGACAAACAGTCAACTGTTGAACATAACAGAACTTTTGAAAATATTAAAAATTAGTCGGACCAAAAAATAGTGTGTGTTACACGTCCGGAAAATATTTTGCAAGTGCTCGTATTGTTTCGCCTCGGTGCTACGCACCTCGGCTACACAACTTTACTCGCTCTTGCAAAATGTCATTTTCCGTCCTTGTGTCACAAATAACTATTTCGTTGAAATAATCGAATTTAAAAACATAACATTTAAAATCAATTAGGGCTTCATCAGAAGTGAAAAATGAAAAAAAGTGCCGGTGTATGCGTTTTTTGTCGTGTTACAAATCGTTTTATTCTTTTTCCAATTGGTTTTTCAGTTTTTCACGTGCGTGTTCATTATTTGTGTGAAATTGAAACAATTTCTCTGAGTCGATTGTGTGTGTATATCGGAAATTGTTTGTCACTTTCGCAGATGCTTTTAATAAACAATGTCGAGCAAATGCCATTTTGCGGTCGTTGAAAATGATTGAAATACAGTCAAACTACGTCGAAATAAAATTCCTATACATATTTTAAATGAGGCAATCATACTTAATCAGAATCAGGGTATAACAAAAATTTATCTACTAATAATATATATAATAGGTTGGTTCAATATTTTTCTAAAATTCTGGTTATATTTAACGTTAAAAATATAAAGCTTTTCCGTCTATTTGGCATCTGTCTTGATTCTGAATCAACAGTCACAAAAAAGGTATGCGACGAAATGGTCCGGAAAGAGTAGAACAAATAGCCTTTTGAAAAAAACAACGACAGATTTCATTCTGCTATCTCTGCAATTTCAATTTAAGCTTAATGTCATCCTGCTTGAAACGTTAAAAGGAAATGAACAAGAGAATTGAGAACGTTCGTTTTTTTGTATGTTCAGAAGTTCTGTAAGTCTTAACAAAACAAACGTAGGTATTATAAATTTAATATTGTTTGCTTCGTTACGAATTAATTGATCTAATACCCAATAGTTGGAACATGTAAATCCCAAAACCATTATAACTTCTTAGTTATTAATAACTTTCGGTCTTAATCTCCAAATATACGTTGAGAAATATGGAATTTTAATGCATAAAAGAGATCGTTGCTCAGGTTATTTAATCCAAAACTATCAGATGCGAATAGTTGAGTTATGAAAGTTAGAGAGAACTGAAATCCATTTTGGATTCACGATATTTACAGTACGATGAGCATTCTAAACAAATATTTACAGAAAATCAATTGCCTTTGCTTCAATTTAAGACTTGATAATTAGGGAGACAGAAAATTAAAAAAAAAAAATGTAAAGTAAAACTTTAAACGTATCTCGTGCTCTGCTGTCAACTTGATCCAGATATAAAACCTGGATATGTGCGAGGGTTATAATTCCTAACCCTAAGTACAGGATGCTGCGATATAGATGTAAATATCACTTAGCCCATACAATGGCAAAACCAAATTGTAGACAATGTGTCTCGCTCTGTTAGAGCTCACCAGTTCAGTACAGGTTATGTCTCTCCAGTCACCAATAAAGAGACATCCATCCATACAAACGTATCTCGTGCCATGCTGTCAACTTGTAAAACCTGGATTTGTGCCAGGTTTAGAATGTCTGTTGTTAGATTTAAAAAATTAAATACAATTTTATAACGATTTCTGAAAGTGCAACTGGTGGTAAATGAAAGTGTAAATTCTGTATGTGATCAAAACGAATGAAAAGAGTTAAGTTGTTGGTGTAGCTTGCCAACGGTTTTTGTGTCACGATTGTTATTTAAGAGTCGCCATAAAGAGAAAAGTATTATACGGTAAATGCAGTTTTATTGTATTTTAAAGTGCATCTGATAAAAAATTGTATAGTAAAGACATATGCAAGATAGAACAGGTATTGTTCGACACTAATAAATTTTATTAAGGGTATATTAAAGGAATTATTGAACCAAGTAGAACTACATAAAATATCAACTGCGCCACCTTACGGTGGCGTTTTAGTACTTAATTAGGTAAGAATTGCTCGTTTACATATATGAAATACCTACCAACCGTTCCACCTTACGGTGGCGTTATAGTACTTAATCATGCAAATAAGAATTGCTAGTAAAGGAGGGATTTAGGTCCAATGAAGAGATTATTGTCGAAAACATAAAGCTTCTAGAATCAAATTAATCGGACGGAATAAAGAATCATTGTATTTTACTGAAAAAAGAGAGTTTATCAAATAAAATGAAAGAATTTTGTACAAAACATGTTTTTTTTCAGAGGACGTTACTTACAATGCTAAGTGTCCACTTGAGACAAAATCTCGAGATATGTCTCAGGATGATGTCCATTTGAGATCAACTGGGTCTCGAGACAGGCATGGGAGACTCGCTGGTGACTTTTAGTCTCGAGACCAAAACAATTCCGTGTCGATTTGAGACTCGCTGGTGACATTTAGTCTCGAGACCAAGACAATTCCGTGTCGACTTGAGAGTCAACACACACAGTCTACACTGTGCAGTGTCCAAGTGTCGAATTCTTCAAAATGGATTCACGTCAGGCACTAGCTTTTATAATCGCGTATAAGATTGTACAAAAACGAAAAACAAAAATGAAAAAAAAGAAGTGTTGGGTGAGAAATTGGGTGGATCGTCGAATGTACTTGGGAGCTGGTTCAGCTCTAGTAAATGAGTTGCGTTTCGAGGATGCACAGCAGTTCAAAAATTTTATTCGAATGTTTGCTGTCCAGTTTGAATTGCTTTTAGATTTTCACGATTCCTGTACAACTTATGGTTAACATTCCACAAGAATTCTTTTTCTTCGTACAGAGAAATTAATTGAAAAATTTTGTCATCGACCCAATTTCGCGTACTCATTATAATAATTATTTATGAAAAAATAGAACAAAAAGTTGAAATAACTTGTAATTTTTAATAAATTTAGTAATTTTAAGTAGTAATAACGTAATAACGTATAGTAGTAATAACGTAGATAATTTTTAATAATTTTTAGTAACGTTTTTAATTTTTTTAAAAATAATCACCACAAGATCACAAGACTAGTCTCAGCTCTTTCGGCACATACAGAAGACTGGAGACTAGATCTCAAGTACAGGAATTTGCATGTTCACTTGTGACAAGCTCAGTCTCGGAGACTTGTCACAACTTGTCTCTGAGACTTCTCTCAGACCCGTAAACATTTGTGAGTGCAGTCTCGAGACTGATCTCGAGACTATTTTGTCTCAAGTGGATACGTACCTTTAGACTTCCTAGTACTTTAAAACTAAGTAGGTTTTTATAGAACGTATCAAATTGACATAATATTGAGACAATCTTTATCTCTTTTATGGCACTAAATAGTCAGCAAGTCCGCTTTTCATTTTGATTTGTCTCCTCCTACATATCTCTGTAGCCGATCTATTTATAATGACTTCCATCAGAAAATCAATTATTTCCTTATTCGCGGCACTGAAATGTATTCGATTGAAGAAATACTTTAAAGGTCAACACAAACAAGAAAAAAGATTTAATTTTTAATATAATGAACGAATAATCTTATTTAGCACAATTTTTCTATTGTAAAAATATAAATAGAATTAATCTTGGCTACAGATTTTCTTATAGTACTTAACATGTCAACTGCGCCACTGTATGGTGGCGTTAAAGTACCTAATTTAGTAAATATTGCTCGTTTAAATATATGAAATATCAACTGCGACACCTTACGGTGGCGTCATAGTACTTAATCAAGTAAGAATTGCTCGTAAAATTTTAAAAAAAGTTTAGATATCATCAATAGGTCATTGTGCATTATGTAACGTTTGTAACGTTGGTTTTCGAGCATCCCATCCGGACTATACATTTTTATTCTGTTTAATTTTTATCGCGCTGATGCGAAGTTTTATTGCCGATTTGGTGGTTGGAAATGATGCTTCGTCGACGGAATGATTTCTCTACTCGTGCATTTCGTCTTCGATTCAGATTTTATTTTCTGATTACCTTCGCCCTTCTGTCTGGATTTAATGCCAAATCTGAGAAGGGCCCTACTGAGATTGCAGATATTCATTTCTAATAATATTGCTGATTGTCGACGATTATTTCTGAGAAAGTTCTCCTAAGGAAGACCATTTTCACCCACTTGGGCAGTACTGTTCCGTCTCTACCGAAACACCGACAGGAAGATCACTTCCATCCACTTGGGCTGTTCCTTCACTATCGAAACTCCGACAGGAAGACCATCGAAAAAAAAAAGATAAGAGATTAAATTAATTAATTGATTTAAAACTTTTTTGTCTTAATTACTTAAATTTTGAAATAAATTAACTTAAAACTGATTTTTGGAATTTTATTTGTGTGTCTGTACTTGGCGCCCTATAATAGATGTTTGGGGGGAATTAAGCAAAAACACAGAAGGAAGCCACGACCCTCAGGAGCTAGCCTAGGGAAATTTTAAGGTTACAAAGTTGGCGCCCAACGTCAATGTAACCTTTAAAGAGTTAATTAAGCAACAATTATTAAACAAATTAAAGCAGGAACTTAATTAGAAATGGCCCTTTGTGCATAAAAAGAAATTTTTTACCAACAGGCTTAAATTGAAAACAAGACTTCATGATTTCTTCTTTAAATTGCTTTCTGTTCCGGATTATTCTCCTGAGTTGGCTATTTTCGATGATTTTATTGTGTTCTCAAATGCGAAAACAGGGATCGTAAATAAAGAATTTATGTCTAAGAAAGAGATTATTGTCAAAAATAACGCTTTTAGTATCAAATTAATCGAACCGAATAAAGAAATTGAAATCGTTGTATTGTACTAAAATAAAGTTACTTGTTAAACCTTTTAGTATTTCACAATTAAGTAGATTTTATATATATTTTTAAAAAACATCAAATTGACCTAAAATGTAGACATTCTTTATCGCTTTTATGGCACTAAATTGTCTGCAAGTCAGCTTTTTCGTTTCGATTTGTCTCCTCCTACATATCTCTGTAGCCGATCTATCTATAACGACTTCCATCAGAAAATCAATTATTTCCTTATTCGCGCCGCTGAAATGTTTTCGATTGAAGAAATGCTTTAAAGGTCAACACAAACAAGAAAAACGATTGAATTTTTAAATGTTTAATATATTGAACGGATAATCTTTTTTTGTATTAATAAAATATAAATTTGAATCAAAACTAATCTTAGCAACCGATTTCCTTATGGGTGATTATATTATTGATAAAATAGGCGTCTTTTTAAATCAACTTTACGCTTGTTCACACATGCTACTAAAATAAAATGCTTGCAAAACTTGACGAGCAGAAAAGATATGATTAAGTACATTTTGGTGTTCATAAATAGTATATTATTCAACGAGCGTATAATGGTAGCTATTATTCACGAAGATGAAGTTTACAACACGAGCCACAGGCGAGTGTTGTAAATTATCTGAGTGAATAATAGCCATTATACACGAATAGAATACTATACTTTGTCCACGACAGAATTGCTATAATCACAACTTTAAAATTCTAAATTTACGCTATAATTATTGGAATTGAAGTTTCAAATGTATATGACATACACTAACTATGATCTAAATTTAAAGATTAAAGTGTGTAGCTTGGATGTAGTGGTAAAAGGTAGGTCGATTCTTTATACATGGGTTTTGTTTGTTTACACCACTGACATATAAATACGGATTGAAATGTCAAAGGAAAATATAAAATTTGTCTAATATGAGTTATTCTCTTATTAAGTTTGGACATACGTTCTGTTGTGACGTCATGCAGTGAATAATGAACCATTATTCACTAGTGAATAATAGGTACTATTATTCTTTATGAAGCACTAGTATAATGAACGTTTTATAGAACAGTCGTGGACAAAAGATATTATTGCACGAAATTGTGCCATATAGATGTAAAAGCTGGTTTAAATTTAAATACATCTTCAAAACCGAAACTTTTAATAAAGTTTGAGCAGATCTTTCAAAAGACACACTTTAAACTTTCCAATACCAAAGCGACTAAATTTATCTAGCATTCTCTTGTATTTGCAGAACTCACTTTACACATTTTATGTTAGTTTCAAAGAACTAAATAAATGGAAGGACCCTCTACTCCTCTATGCTTTTACTGTAAAAATAAACTTATTTTTATTTTTTATTGTGATATATTTTACTCCAAGGTAGTATTATAGCATTTTTAAAAACCTTGCAATAATATATTTTAAACTATTAGCCCGCCCGGCTTTGCACAGGGATTAAAGAAAAATAACAAAAGCCATTAAATTTATTGTGCCAACGCTTCCCTGTAAACAATATTACATGTTGTTTTATTTTCTGGCAGCAAAATAAATTGATTTTCAGGTACTCCGACTCGCCTTAGGCGGTTGGCGATGAGGAAAACCGATCCCTACTATTTGGAAGGTTTGACCTTGAGACTTATTATTAGTAAAAGTGAAAGATGTTTTGATGGGAAATTGAAGCGGTTTAAATGGATTTGGTAGATCAGTTGGGATCATCGGTATCCTCAGTGTATGAGCTAGTTGACCAGCTAGTGGTTCAGTTATATTGGTTGCTACAACTTAATTGTCCTTTAATTCCTTTATAAGTAGCCTCGTCCCATTGCACATGCTAAATTTGTGATATCTGTCGTGATTATGAAATAAGTTATTTTGATAAGAAATAATACGAAGACAAAAACTTTTAAAAAATTAAAAATTAGTTATTGTGACGTAACTATAACAGTTAGACATATGCTGTCGCGGCATTTTTTGTAGATATTTATATATTCTTCAAAATCGTAGTACATTACTTAATTCTATAATCAATAGTAGTCTCAGCGCACGCGATGTAAGGATTTTAAGGTCATTTTTGGTTACATTAATGGCATTTTAGTAAGGATCCCTATTTTTTTGAAAATGAAACATAGCCTATGTCACTCGGAAATTGTGTAGCTTGCCAACGGTGAAATCGGTCCAGTAGTTTCGGAGCCTATTCATTTCAAACAAACAAACAAACAAAAAATCAAACCTTTCCTCTTTATAATATTTTAGTATAGATAAATTTCTCTTCTAATTAGAATACAGCTCTGTTTATCTACGGGAGCTGGGAAGGTTTTATCGAATAAGCATTTTGGAAACCTACCGTAAGTTTTATATATCTTTACCTTTTTAGATTAATTTTTGATTTGTGAAATATGTACTTACTTCGTGCTTTATTTCCTTGAAGCAGACGACTTCAATTACTACAAATCAAATTAGAATTGTTTCAAGACAATTAAGCTGGATATCTTATAGTAATTCCGTTGTTATTAAATTAAATTAAAACATTTAATGTAATAATTTTTATATAGATACTAACAATAGTAAACGCACTGTACTGTTTAACCTATTTTTATCCACTGGTTGTAAACCAACAGTATAGGCTACTCGAGTTTCTTGCTAAATTGTAGAAGCAAATGACTCTGGAAAAATTGACAAAGTGATAAACGTAATTTCCTATTAGGTTATGCTGCAATGCAGTTTGCAGAAAAAAGCACAAAATGGACAAATTGTGATATATTCGTTTGGATTCCTTTTAATTTAAATACAGATACATACAATCAGGGCCGGATTTTGTAGAGGACCAGTAAAGCTAGGGTCCCAGGGCCTTCTAAACATAAAATGACAATGTCATTACGACAATGTTACAGTTTTCTGTAATAATACTTTATAGTTTCGAGGCCTACGTCTCATTGTCAAAATCTTTTGAATTTTGGTTTGCAGTTGGAGGTGAAGATGTTGCTACTATCACATGGTTTACACTTTCGTTACTGAAAGGACATATATCGATCGTGGTTTTAGCTTATTCTTCAGTCAGCGGTTATGCTTTAAGCTCGCTGATGGATAACATATACCTTGTACTGACGAGGCCCAATAGGCCGAAACCGATCTACAAGTTATGTTGTTATGTTGAAGTGTAATCCAATATCCGTTGGGGCATATAGCCCAGGAAGTAGTTGTTTTTTCTTAGTTGAATGGTCATTGTCTTTGAAAATGTTTTTCAAAACTTGTAAAGCGTTAGAATAATTTTATTATTTCTTTGATATCTAGTGTTTTTATTATAATTTACGCAAATATTTATACTATATGATAAAACACATTCACACTGATTAATATTTAATAATACAGATTAAATTTGTAGCTTTCAAACTAATGTTCGTATAATTCGTATAAATTCCGATGAGTTGTAATATGTATGCATTTTAAAATGACGTTGTATATTTCAAATATTATGTGGACGCCAATATTGCATTTTCTATTTGAGTTTATAATACATGTTTTTGTACCTTTAATTTAATAATAATGTTTTATGTCACTCTCTAGTATTTTACATCTAAATTTAATTAAATTTAAAAAATTAAAACAATAAAAATTACATTAAGAAGAAAAAAGAAGGTTTTTTAGTTTGACCTGTATTAATATATTTCTTATACTTAGGAGAAGGTATTGGTATTTTATCCGAGTTCAAAACAAATTCACCAAATTGGTGGGAGCGCATATGCGCATTCACCATTTATTAGAATAAAAAAACTTAAAAAAAATAAGGTTCTTAGTTTGATTTGCATGTATTTATGTAGGTATGTAGAAAAGGATGTGGTTAACAGAGCCAAACACAATTTGACGCGTTTCTTGATTTCCTACTTCTTCTTTGCTCTTAAGTTCGTTCCAAATATCTTCCGGATCTTTTAGTTCTTTATTTAGATTTAAATTCTTGTTTAATTTTGTTTTTAGGCCTCTATTTTCTGTATTGTATTGAGTATGTTGGTTCTTGATTTTTATCGCTGAATTTTAAATCAGTAAAAAGAAGGGAATAATAACTGAGCACTGCTGATTACGACGACAATGAATAAACTAGGATTGCTAGATGAAGCAAAGTGTGATGTAGACGATAAAAACTCAATACACATACTCTTAAAATGTATTGCATCAAGTATGTCTTCTATGGTTAGATACCTAGGGTCATACGAAATAGAAGAGAAAGACATACCTAAGTTGACATAGCTAAACTTTCTAAGAAAGATAGGCTAGAAAACTCTAAGAAAATATCAGAATTAAAGCAAAAAAAGGGGCACACAATAGATCTTAAAGGTCACAAATTGTTCTCATACATACATAGTGGGTGCTTTTAACTGAATAAAAAAAGGTGCTTAGTTTATATGTATGTATATTTGTCAATTGGGTAATTCGATTTTCATGCAATTTTCATAAATTATACTTGGTAAATTAACCAACTTAAAAAAAGCATGTTCTGAGTTTCACCTGTATAACCAACCACCTTCATTATTAACGAATTGGAGAGAGCGCAAATGTGCATTCACCATTTATTAGAACAATACCTCAATAATTACACTGTCACACAAAAAAAGGTTTCTGTTCTGTTTTTCGACCAACTGAATACAAATTTTAAACCAGCTTTGACCGTACACCCTTTAATTTAAAGTAAATTGCAAAAAACCGTAAAATCGAAAGAAAATTGAATGTGTTGGTAATAAAAAAAAATGTTTATTCGGATCAAGCACAATTTTTATGTAATGAAATGATCGATATCAAATAAAGACTTCAAACTGATGTTAGGTTTTAATTTGTACAATTTGTGATTTGTGCTCTTTAATTTTTGTTTTGGAGAGTCTGATAATACTCAAATTTTAAAATCCAAATTTATTACATTTTGTGCAGAAACAGCTTATATTTGTCGATATTTGTGTTTAAAAGTGTTAATTTAGCTTTTTTTGTCATTTTTGACTTTTTTATTGAAAAATTTTCAAAATGACAAAAAAACAAGACTAGTTATATTTTTAGCTATGTGGATCACAAATGTGGTGTCAAAAGCCATTTATGACGTGACAACTGATAGAGTATCGTGAAAAAGCTCTTAAATAAGTTGGTTAAGGTTGGTATAAGAAAAGATTTTTACAGTCTCGGGGGCAAGGGATTGTTATTTATATAAAAAATCTATCACTAGACCATTCTAATAAAGAACAATAAATTTAGAATAATCGATTCATAACTGACTTTAAGCAACTAGGGTACATTTACGTAACTGGTTAATCAGTTGCCCAGGTAATGCATTTCGAATTTTCGCATTGACTATTATCGATTCAAAACTGACAATACGTTCAATAATCGATACATACAATTTTTATATTCTTGGAGTAAATTTATTCAATTTCCTATAACCATAAAAAATTTTATAACCATGAATATTTTTATGAATTCATACAGCAAGAGAGAAAGAAGAGCAAATTACACCACAGAACCATCGGTTTCACACAAAACAAACGGATCGGGAAAGCAATTGAATGGTGACCTGAAAAGCGCTTTATCACAAACTGCTTTTGTATGCAAGTTTGACATTATTGGTCGTTACCCACAAATACGTGTCGCTGACAAGTTACTACTTGTGATTGATTAGTATAACTACTCAACCATCAATGTTGAACGACAAGGTGGACGTGGTTGCTAAGACAGCATGTTATTACCCAATAATGAATTTACACATTATACAAAACAACGGAAAATTAAAAAAGTCTTTTAGTTAAATTGAATGTCGACCTGATTAATTTTAATTTAATTACCTTTACATAATTAACTTCGTGATATAGATCGAGGTAGGTATTTATTGGAAAAATACTATTAACAATAACCGACTTCAAAAAAAGAAGGTTCTCAGTTTGACCTATATGTATGTATGTATGTATGAATGTATGTATATATGTTTATTTGTGCGCAATTATCTCACGACTAAGAAAGATTTTTTGTGTTTTAACCGAGTTAAAAAATAAGAAGCTTCTCAGTTTCACCTGTGGGTATTTAACCACCTTCACTATTAAAAAATTGGTGAAAGCAAATGCGCATTCACCATTTATTAGAATAAATGGTGAAAGCAAAAGCGCATTCACCATTTATTAGAATAAATGGTGAAATAAAAGCGCATTCACCATTTATTAGAATAAAGCGTTTATAGTATTGTTAGTGGCGATGAGGAAAATACCACAAAAGTAAACCGTTCTCGAAGTTTGTCAAAGAAAATGGTTGCAACTTTCCTGTCAAAATCTGGTGATGTGGCAATTCAAAGAACGGTTACTTCCGATTGTTATATAAACGTTTGTTTACCAGAAGTTATCGCGAAACTCTGACCAAGCAACACACAACGACGAATTATCCTACATTAGTAAGAGCTCATAATTTTTAAAAGACAATAGAGTTTTTGGAGCTTCATATCATCGAATTGTTAGACCAGCTACAATATAGTCCTGACCTAAGTTCCAACGACTTCATCACCTTCCCAAAGATCAATAATTCAATGCTTGGGTCACGATTCCAGTCGCCAGAAGAAGCCATCGATGCCCTTAACTATATATTTTTTGTCTTTATGGCTATATGCAAACCTAAAAAGACCAATCTCGTAAGACTATTACAGATGTGTTTATTATTTGTATTTCAATATGTTATTATAAACCAATATGTTATACAGATTGTGCATAAAATCGTAGCAATGCAGAGGTGTCCATTATGTCGCGACTCTACCAAATTCTCATTCGTTTATGCTATAAATAAAACGCCTAGTGAATGTAGGTGACAGCGCGTGAACTTAACTAGATTCAGGTTGTTATGTTATTACCCAATTTCGGTTCATGGGTTATTTATCAGTCGCTCTAACGGCCGCTTAAACAGAGACGGATTAGCGTGTCTATTTTCAATATAATCAAGCGGTTCCTTGAAACAGTTTGCTTAGAGTATGAATAGTAAAGTTTGGGAAGAATTATTAGCTTATGGCTTATAGGGAATGTAGATGTTTAACTGAATTTCTACATTCATTAACTTTAACTGTTAGGCATGATGAAGAAGCAAGTTTTAAGCTTATACTTATCCGAGTTAAGTAAACGTTTAATAGAAATTCATACTTTATTATTAAATGAAAACAAAATTTAAAGAATAATTTTTTAAATAAAATTTGTCTCCCAGCAGCAGCTTAGAAAACAAATAGTAGTCTGAGGGACGCAAACCTGGGTAATGTAAACCGAGTTATATTTCTATTTCCAATAGTTTTGTTACCACAACTGCTAAAGTGGTGCATGGTTGTTATGGCAAAAGACTTTTTCGTGTAACAATCGTGGATGTTTTTCAAATAGTCGAAGAACTATGAATAATATGCACCTGTAGTAGTTTTATCCTTTTTCAGATAGTCGATAAGGATTATTTGTAGCGAATACCAAACTTTTCGGTCAAAAGAACGGTTTTCGCATATCTGGATCCAAATTTCCCCTTGATCCATTCTTTGGATTATCCTTTGGTCTTTTCACAAAAACTAGGTTTTTAAACTATTAGCTAGACGCAAAGTTATCTAAGCTTGAATTTTTGAGGAAGTTAACTTTTTAAACATATTTTTACTATATTTATATTATTTTTATAAAATAAAAAAGTTGTTTGGTTCTTTAATTAATACCAGAAATATCTAAAAGCAATTATGTACCAACATTTCCAATACTTAATTTTATTAGTTAAAACTTTATGTAGCTCCATCAGAATTAAATTCCGACATAAATTTAAATTTTTAGCATACGTTTCCAACTTTATTTGATTCTTTTCCAAATACTGTTAAAGCTTGCAAAATCAAAAACTCTAAAACCAAATGCTAATAAAACCAGCATCGGTAACTTTATATCCAAATCCTGAAATATCCAAAATAGTTTCCGCTTCTGCGTGAATTCTAAAATACTTTATTATCTCCATAGTCGTCCTAGAAGTTTATAGAAAATCGATTTGTTTGAGTAGATAGTTACCTACTTTAAACTTTTTAAACCACTTTTCGAGAAAATTTGCTCATCGAATGTTTTCTTCAATAGTTTGAATGTTTCTGTAGAGAAAAATTCCTCCAACGACAAAATTTAATACCATACTATATAAACTTACTTAATTAAGTACTATGACGTAAGGTGGTGCAGTTAATTTCTCGTATATTTAAACGAGCAACAGTAAATAGATCACTATTGACTTTAAAAAGAAAATAAATCACGTATTACTTCAAGTTTAGTCATAGAATGTCACCAAACTCTAACTGAGGCCACCCAGAATAACGCGGTCCCTCTGAGCAGGATCAAAGTACATTCTAAAGGCAACCGCATTGCAGACAGTTTAGCAAGGAGGGCTATGGGCATCAAACTTGTTAGCACTCGCCCATCTACTACCATGGTCCACTATTGTGGACCTTATCAAACAGCACTCTCACCAAAAACTTTATACATTCCTGGGAAGAAACAACGAACTGTAGACTGGCCAGAGAGTTATTAGTTATTACCCTATCCTTGCGAGCAAACAGTAAGAAAATTCAAGGAATTGACCGACAAAATCTCCAAACAGCAGTGGAAATCTTGACAGGTCACTGCCAATTGCGACAACATCTCTTTAGGATTAAATTAGCAGAATTTTTCCTATTTAGAGGTTGCCCACAGGAAGAGGAAAGAGTAGAGCATATAATGTATAACTGTCCTGCTTTTTCTTAAATTAAAAAAACCGTTTTGGGCGAGTAGTTACTAGCTTACACCAGCAGTTGACTGGGAGATCCCCCTCGGGAAACTCATTTCCTCTTTTAAATCTTTAGACCTGATGACAGCCTGAGGTGTGGATATGTGGCTTCTGTGCCAACCGAGTACTTGCTCTCTCCTCTTCAATTTTCCAGATACAATTGTTACTTGTTACTTAATTAAGTACTGTGACGCCACCGTCAGGTGGCGTATTTGATATCTAAAACACTTAATCTAAAAAATATAACAACAAAAAAAAAACGGAAATGAGGAAAATAAGACAAATAAAATTAAAATCCAAAGAAAGTTAAAAAAGAAAACGTCTAATTGGCAAACTCGCAAAATTTAAAAGTAAAAATTGGTACTGTTTAGTCATCGTTGTAGGTATATCAAAAACTCAATCCTAACATTTTTAATCAGTTCACTTCTCATATTTCTGTATATCAGGCTATTAATTTTAACTAATTGACCTCAATTACCATTTTCATTTCAATTTAAAAAATCCTTTTTCGGTACTCGCTTAATTAACTACCGGCAGCACGCCAATGTTGTTATTTCAAATTCTTGATGTTCGCCGCCTTAATTAAACAGAGTTTGCGGGTTTTTCTTTTTCGCTTTTTTAAAAAAAGACTAAGTTAACGTTCGAAAAATACTCGGACGTCTCAGTTGGAGCTTGAAATGTCCCATAGAGAAATGTGGAATACGAAATTAAAAATATTCCGCATTCCAAATGCAGACAGAGGAATTAGTATGTAGTTTCGAAGAACTGGGAAATTTGCTAAAGTTTCATTTGGAATATAAATTTTGAATAATTCTTTATAAAACAGCCGATAGCTTTGTTGGAATTGATTTTTTTTAAGCAAAACTTTTGTTAAGGTTTTTAATAATTACTAAAACAAAACTTGTGTAACATTAAGGTTGGTTTTGATAGTTCAATGAATACCAAAAAAATATAGCTTGTGTATCAATGGTAGTTCGCAGACTGTCAACCAGGAAGCAACTTCTGAAGATGCCAACCGCTCGTGTTGGCGAAACGTCAAGTCGAAATGACAATCGACGCCGGCCTAACAGCCCAAAAACCATTGATACATTAGACAATGGCCGCGAAAGCCTTTCACAGTTTAATATAGCTTGTATCGATATTTTCACGCTTTTTTTATGATAAATATAGAACTTTGAGGTTATTAGAAAAAAATCTCGAAACACAAGCTCCTATAACATTAAGGTCAAAAAGGACAATAATATGTATTTCGGAAGGTTTTTTTCTGGTATTGTAAGCAAAAGTATGTTTAAAAATGCTAGTTCAAGAAAAATCAACATTATCTTTATTGTTATTATGTGATAAAGCTCTAAAAACTTCTAAATTCGCTGAATAAATAAGCCTTTAAATGATCTAATGCTTTAAATTGCTGCAATATAAAGTTCCCTTGTTGGAACGCGGAGTTTATTGAAGGTCTTCGGTAATAAATTGAGACAATTGATCATTGAAATTGGAGTTAAAATTCTTGCCGGTTGAAAACGACTTCGCATGACTTGGAAATTGGATTCTAGAAAACTATTTCCAAAATGAGAATACACTTATCTGTTATATAAAGTTTAACAGGTACAAATCAGCAGATTGTTTATGTGACTTAATATAAATCAGATTTTAAATGAGAGGTAAGAAGTCAGTAAATGAATAAATCTTAAAACTTCCTTTGTAAAAAATAAAAATATGTTTAAAAATACTTGTCAACTAAGTGAATTATGATAATGGAGAAGGTTTCAATGATCTCTGGTATACAAAAGAAATTCAATGATATATAACCTTCTTTTATGCATAAAATAATACTTTCATTCTCAAAAGAGGTAAAATATAAAGCTACAATGCTATATGGACTTTCCCTAGGCTTTTAGGGACAACATAGGGTCTTAAACGTAGAATAATCAAGTCTAACAGTTTCTGGAACAAAACAACGCAATAAAATGCAATAATAGTGGTGCAAAAGGTGCATAAATTTTTTGTGTATAGGGATCACTGGCACAATGAGATGATTATGTCCTGGTGCGATCTGTAGGTTAACATGTAAAAAATATTGCTCAGAAAGATGCCTATAGGTTAATAAGGACTCAGTTTCTGATGATCCTAAAGGACATTTTGGGATTTTAAGGGTCGACGCAAACCAATCTATGAAGATGCCATCCGATATTATGTCACTAAAACGGGATTTCGAACTCAAACCACAGGACTATGATGTTCAAGGCTGTTTGAAGGTCAAGCAGATTTTATTGTGTACATATTGATAAGGCAGCATTCAAAGAATTAGGCTTCTTTAGTATTTAACAACAACATTTTGAATTTTGACGAAAATTGCCATTCCTATGGGAATTTAAACCTAGCCTCCCCAGTGTGCATCGGTGCGTCAAATTAGAGGTTGGAGAATCAAATATTTTTAATTTTTTTAACAAATTCGTAATATTTGGTTAACTGTTAAGATAATACCAATTGATGCTCATTTTCGGTTGACGGTAATCATTCTCTGGTCTGGTGGCCTATTAATTATTTAAAACTTGCGGCTGTTACTGTAGCCCGTTTCTAAGCGAGCTACGATCGATAGGTTATTGCACGAACTTGGTTTTCTAGCATTGTACAATGCTAGGTAGACGCAGTAAAAAGCGCATTAAGTTGCAAGATGAGAAAATTTCCTGTACAGATCTTTAACTCATTCTTAAATATTAATTACTTGGAATATATGGTAAAAATACGAAAAAAACGACATTTGAAAAAAGCTAAAACTGCATTTTATTCATACCTACTGTAAATTTTTATCAGATTTTTAGGTTATTTTCATAGGGTAAGAGTCAATATAGGGTCCATATAAAATATTAGTTTATCGATAAAAGCCCCTACAGTAGCGATATTCCTCAGATAAAAAATATCCAACTATATGCTGATGACACGGCCCTATACACCTCTGCAACGTCGACTGATAGTCTTAACCGAAAAATTCAAAGACTGCCAGACCAGTTTCCCCCAACTCGTGCAGCAGATGGAGAGTAGTCCTCAATCCCACCAAAATCTAAACCATCATCTTCAGACCTCGAATCCTTAGCCGACAAAAAGCATCTGACTGTACTGTGGGGGAACAGCTCGTTCCTTAAGACCAGGCGACCTAGTTGGGCCTGCGATTCATTCGTACGCTCAGGTGGGACACCGATGTCGAACTTACCATTAATAAAATAAGAATATGAACGTCCCTCCTAGGTGCTTTGGGTAGTGGACTCGAAAGAAGCAACTCCAAAACTCTAGTTTATACCTACAAAACTTTTATTTGACCTCTTTTGAATTATAAGGCTGTGCCGTATACTGCTCTTTCTCAGAGACTCATCCATTCAATTCCTGCCACAGAGATAGAGCCATCATCCGTAAAGCTACAAAATTATATACATAACCTGTACCCAAGTCACTATATCTACCAATTCTGAAATTCTACGATTTCAGACGTTACAACACGATACGGCGTTCGAACTCTGCAGGGCAGCAGACGACCCTCCATATCCACTGCAATGGAGGACTCCAAAGAATCTGAATAATTCCGAAGATTAGATCCTCTTTCCCTCCCTAAGCTTTCTAAAAACTTTAGACAGGGGCTTTCCTGCAGGTAGACACTGGACGACCAAAAGTTTCTGTGGTTCCCTTCGTCCTTGCCAAAGAAAAGGCCTCACACCGGAGCAGACATGCTACAGCGTCTATCACAAACCCACATTGCACCACGTGGGCTTACACTCCTACACACAACACACACTCACACTTACAAGAAAAGATGTTTTTTTTGACGGTTAGGCACGTTTCAGGAAGCACCGAAACAACCAGAAATCAGGAAGCGGACACCAACTGGTACTGACGACTAATGCTAACTCTATTCAATCCCTGAAAAGGACATTAAGTCCTATAGCAGGGTCCTTAAACCCAACACTTAAATCCTCACCAACACCACTTTCCTGTAAACCAATTATACCTTCATCGTTTCTCGATTTACTGATCTGGCCTAATCGCTCTTCTCGTCGAGTTGCGGAAGTTCACATAAAAAGTTTCGTTTAAAAACATTAATTATAAAATTACTATTAATTAAATAATAAAAATGAAAAATTATTTTTAACTTTTCACAGATGACGTTATTCTTTAAAAAAATCTTAAATTTCCTCATTATACGATATTAATTAGTTTTTGCTTAAAGTTAAAAGTTTATTTACTACATAAATGTTCAATTAAAATAAAAATAATGATTATGATACTTTATCAAATGATTAATTGTTTAAAGTAGTATTAATAGTGACTTTGCTGTCAGAACAATACGATAGAATACCAATTCAGAAATAAATAATATATTTATCTGCGCACAATTCTCAAGACACTCAAAGTTGGTTAAAAAGTTTTTTTAACAAATTAAAAACTTTTTCACGGTATATCTTCCGTATTCTTTTACGCTCTGTGGGGGGATATACTTTTAAAAAAGTTTTGCAATTGTGCCAAGAAATCGTCGTTTCATTTTTTGGTCCGTTTTGACAATAAATTCAGTTGCTAACAAATATTTTTATCGATTCAAATATTAGTAAAAGAGCACTTTTTTTACATAAACTACCATTAGTAATTTTTATTTAAATGGAGTAATTGGAAACAAATTATGTACCAAAAAGTAACTTAAACAAGGATTAGTCTATAATCTAGCTATACACCCAGGTATTTGACGTGATTTTACGGGTGTATTTTAGTGTCCACCCACTTGAAGAAAATTCCTTCCCACTGTCTTGAGCCCTTTAGAATCAAGCACTCAGTTTTCTGGGATGCTAACTCCAGGACCGTCTATTAAAGTCAATTGCCAATTGGTTCGGAGGCTATTTCTATTTTTCTTTTGATGGCTTCCTGGGTCCTAACAATCGTCTAGATCGTCTCGCACTCATGCGGTATATCTAGCTCTAGCCATTCATCACACACTAGGTTCCACAGTAGCGGCCCGAGGCCTGACCCCTGTGGAACCCCTGGCTCATTATCATTTTTTTTACCTATCTGGAGCCTTTTATCGGTTTGGTAATCATCTATGAGATTGCAGAAGTATGTGTTCTCCCTCTAGGGCTTTTCTAATGCCACTCCATTTAGCCGTATTAAAAGCATTTGTTACGTCAATGAAAAAGACTCCCCATCGTGTTCTCCCACTTCTGGTAAGCTGATGACTTTCTAAACTGCATCAAACGTGCTTCTTCCCTCCCTAAATCCGTATTGTTAATCTGAGATCCCAATCTTTTTCTAACTCTTCCTGCAATGGATCAGGATCTCGAGCAATTTTCCCATCAGATATACAGAACCAAAAAGACAACCCTCGTATTCGAAACTTGATAAAAAAGTACCCTAATCATTATATTAAGTAGATAGATAAATTATCAATTCAAATATTTAATATAACGTTGTAGATTTATTGGAATATTAGATAACCTTTTTTCGATATTCATTTAATAGATTTAGGTGAGATTATATAGATTATAAAGTTATGATGGCGGGTTTAGGATTTTCTTGTGAAATATTTACCTATTTTTCAACCTCATCTATCTTATATATAGTACAACAATTTAAGGTCGTAAGGTTAGACGTATCGGTTCGTACAGAAACAATTTATAATTTCTGAAAGGTCCGATAGTGTTAAAAATTTATAGTCCACGAAAATTGCAATTTTTGGTTAGCTTTAAATTACCAAAAAGGTGATATAGTATTTGTTCATTTTGTAATTTATTTGAACACGAAATTAATCGTAGTTTTAACTGCACTCACCAAATATTAAAAATTGATTCGATGGATTCTGCAATGTTTGCGAATGCAACAAAACAGCACGTTCATTTCCGGAGTGATTTTGGATATTGATGTTGAATAGAAATTAATTGACTTTATTACAAATATACCGATAATCAATTTTTTAACAAATAAACATATTCAAAAAACTCTGTAATGAAATACCTACTCCAAACTTAGTTAAGCAAAAATTGACAGCTCTATGGTTCCTGGCTTTTAACCGAATAAAAATATAATACAGGGCACAAAAAAGTGACGTAGAGTTTTACAAATAATCTCTCTCTCCCATACATTTATGATATATATATGCTCCTAACAAGTACCTACTCAAAAAAATCAAAAGAGTGCGCCAAACATTGTCACTGGATTCTTCATCACAACATCGTACCGTGCAACACCACCCTTAGTGCTCCGTGTACCAAAAGCTTATTTACTTGTTATGTAACCCTGTGACTGAAACTGAAACTGCGGGCCTTCTGGCCAAGAAGGTAGCGGACACACGATTCGTTGGTCCAGAACCTGTATTGGGACTGCCTAGAACCAGGCTAAGGACCAAAGTCAAGAACTGGGTCTGGGAAGAGTCGACCAAACACTCAGTAGGACTGAGGTACTCGAAGGTGACGCTCAAAGCATACTCCAAAAAACTGACGTCTGACATACTGAATCTTGGCAGGAGTCAGATAAGAGTACTGATGGGCCTGCTCACTAGGCACGGACCATTTAGACTACACCTCGTGCCGATTTCGCGCCATGGACGATGAGACGGCAACTCACATTCTATTCGAATGTGAGGCCTTTGACCATAAACGGTTCCTCATCTTCGGTAACACGAACCCTGAATTCTATCACCACCTTAAGGAGCTAGTCACAGGACTCAAATCTCTTATAAAGGGAACTGCCCTGTGGCAACAGTAACTTAAGGAACTTGGGATACCTGGATTCAAGCCAACTTGAAGATCAGGGTGGTGTTAATTTTCAACTGAGCAAACTAGAGTGCTGCACACGTGCATGTAAGGACTCTTGGTGCCGAACCTGGTCACAATATTCCCATAGGAAGCAGTGCTTAAAACATGGGGCTCCACAGGAGTGACCATGCCAGGTTAGATTAAATTAGAAGCCTGTGACTTTTTGGCGTTCAAAATCAGTGGTCAAAGGAACCCATTACGGGCAACCAAGATATGAGTACTGGCGAATATCCCTGTTGAAGGGTTCCAGAAATGTTACGAAGCGTTGAAATCTTTGTATAGCTGCCCAAATAAACTACTTTGAAGGGAATGGCAGAGTTGTACAATATTTTTTAAATATAAGGTTTTTATAAAATCAGTGTCATTACCAGAAATTATAAAACATTAAATGCCAATATTTAAGCCACCAGATTTAATAAAAAAATACTGAAAAATTGGACTGATCGAATGGAATCGTGGCGGAGATATACCGGAAATCATATTTAAAAATAAATGTAATGAAATAATTGACCAAATTGTAATAATAAAAATTAATTCCAACAATATTTCCGTCTGGTATTTATATTTAAATTTCTTTTTAAAAAACCACAATTTACTAATAATCGTGCTATAAACGATTATGAAAACAATCCAGATATTTTAATTTCAAGTAAGGATTCACCGTTGTTATTACTACAAAATGTTTTTATATTTTTTAATTAAAATACAGCATGCAGCTTTCTCAGAGAGCATGAAAATTGAAAATATTTCTTTTTGTATCCACTTGGTTCGCTATCATGATTAAAAAAGTGATGAAGTACACAAAGAGAACCGTAAAAGTTAAATATTATAAAGAAAGAATAGTTGCGGAAGTTACTTATTGTTAATTATGGTAATTTTCTTTAATAAGATTAACATATATTTTTATACTGTTTTTATAAAAAACAAGTTAAAATGGTGTCGTGGGATACCAGGTAGGAACTAAGTTCCTTCGGCTAATGTAGAATCGACACATAACACTACTCGCTTGTGTATACGACTGTAACGCCTGCGCACGTCTTATTTAACGGGCAATATATCAAAATCAGTGAAATTTTGGCGTTAAGAAAGAAGCTTTTTTAAAATTCAAGGTGAGCTTTAAATGTATACATTTATTTTTTCTCCCCTTTCCTAACTACTTTCAACTATCAAGATTTTTAAAAATTATATCTCATATTACTTTAACAAAATAAGGTAAAAGTTAAGAGATATATTTACAAAAAAAAATTGCATCGGCCGGGAATCGAACCGAATGGCAGGCGAGCATTCTACCAATAAACCACCGATGCTACGTATAATAACTTCCAGAATGCGTTTGATGCACGTCTCATTTAACGGTTTTTCGTTACGGTTTTACTATTACATTTTTTTTAGTTCAGTCACGCAGCAAAATCCCTATCTCCTCCAAGCCTGCCGTAAGGAACTTAGTTCCAAAACAGAGATTTGCTGGTAAATTTAACTTTTTATTAAAGGTTAAAATTTCTCTTCTTCTTTGCATTATCTTTCAAGCAACAGATAAAGATCTGTTTAATTTCCTTCCCTTAATTACTTGTCTTTCTTTTTTAGTTTCTTCTTATAACATTAATTTTTACATCTTTAGTTTATTTACATTAATTTTGGAGTTAAATCGTATTTTTCTGTCACCATTGACATTGAATTTATTACTCGATTTGGATTTACTGTCATTTATGGCTACTAACATCTAGGACTACCGTCACTAACTGAACGTAATCGCAATTGACAGATCCTTTTTTCCACCTTCCACCACAACCGTAAGGCGAAGACATTTGTCGGCTTATTTGTGATTTGTGAATAAAATTGATTAATTTTCAACTCGTCCACATTCGAATATTGATTAGATATAAAATGTAATTGTTTGGGTATTGATTTTTTTGGATTAAAATCTTTAACAAAGTTATAAAACTAAGTTGGTTGTTTTACAAAACACATAAAGTTTAAAACAATTTTTCAACGTTAAACCACTTCCAATCTATCAACTGTTCTTTTTTTTCTAGTAACTGCTTGTAAACTGTTTACTGATAATATATCATTTACAGCTGTCTTACTTTAAAATAAATGCCCTATTACGTCTTGTTTGTTATCGACCATTTTTTACTGTTTACAAATTAAATTAATCTCTTAAACTGACAGCTTATATAAAGTGGTATTTATTTATAATTTAAAGTGAATAGGTATTGACCTTTCTTCTAATCCTCAGCAATTGTGGTTTCTGGAAAATTGTTTGCGTAATAAAAAACCATTCGAAGTGAACGAACTTGTGTTTTAAGAACGAAACTCTCAAGAATATCGGTAATTACCCAGAATCAACCTCCAAATTCAATGCAATACTGCTAAAGCAAATATTTGACGGGAAAATAGAACCCGACCCAAAAGATAAATGGGAGGATAAAAGAGGCTAAGAGAGAGTTAGAAAAAGAACGCCACTACGCCACACTGGCGTCCCGATGGAATTATAAAATCGAATCAACGTATTCCACAAAGAGAAAATAGTGTTGGTATCAGGAATTTCTTTTATTAAATTTATAATAGCTGTTAATATGATTTTATAAATAATGCGGACACAATTTCTTTTGTTGAAATGAAAAAGAAATTTGTATCCAAACCGTTACAAGATAATAAGGCCAGAGTCTCACTTAATGGGGAAAAGTTAAACATGCTGACAGTTATTTTTACTGGTATTCTTACCTTATTAATTTTCTAATGGACAGAATTACTGCACTTTAACAGAACGGTATAAATACCAGCAAACTTAGGCATTAACATCAACAGTGAATAGAACCACTTTATGGAGATCAGAATATGTATTGAAAAATCCAGAACAACATTCATCAAGATAAAGAAAATCTCTATAAGCTTAGAACTACAACTTACTACGTGTTCTCGATACTTGTTTACATCTTGAATCGTGGACTCTTTCGAGGCGTTTTTTCAAAAAACTTGAAGCGTTTGAAATGTGGCTGAACCGAAGAATCAAAAGACATGAAGTGCTGAAAAGGATAAAAAGCGAGAAAGAGGTTCTTGATAAGGATCCAAAACCATATATTGCATATGGAATGCCTATACGATCTTTTACAAGGTAAGGTATACGGAGCTGGCAGAAGACTAGTTTTGTGGTTAAAAAACTCAAAAACATGGTTCAACCAGTCAACAACTTAAATTGCTTTTGAAATTTTAAAAATTATATGAAAAATGTCTCAACCAGCATGATTCGAACGCTCAACCTTTGCATCTACGCAAAAGGTATATGTCTATTGAAAAGACAGTGATTTAAACTTTTTAAGGGGCGGATATTTTGAAAACCTAAAGTAATAGTGTAATTTTGTTATTAGATTTGTATCCAGCGCATCGTTAGCTTTTGGGATAGTATAAGAAGTTGTTCTGTGTGGTTACAAAACTTTTTCCAAAGGAACGTAATATTATCAGAATATTTACTAAGTAAACGTTTCTATATATACCATGCACTGGTCACGAGACACCTACAACCCATAGACACCTAAGCTTCAAATTACGCGACAGAAAACAGCTCTAGAGGTATCGACAAGTAAATTCTGAAGCTGAGTAAAAGCCTGGTCAAGCATACAGAAAAATATATGACAGAAAGACCAGCAGGAATTGGCTACAAGTCATTAAACGATTCCTTATGGACCATACAATGGTCAAGAGACACCTACAACTTGTAGACACCCAAGCTGCAGATTATTGCAGCAAGAAACAGCTCTAGAGGTATCAAAAAGTAAATTCCAAAGCTGAGTAAAAGCCTGGTACCGTAGACAAAACACCAATACTTAAAACATGGTACTGGCCCAGTTTACAGCAAAATATCTGCCAGAAAAACCAGGAGGAATCGGCTACAAGTCATTAAACGATTCCTTATGGTCCATGCATTGGTCAAGGGAAACCTGCAACTCATAGAAACCCAAGTTGCAGATTATGCAACATGGCAACAGTTAAGCACATACTTTACCATTGCGAAGTACTGGATCACAGAAAACATTTCATTTTTAAAACCTTCAGAGTGCCTCTACAAACATAACAAGCATCCTTTAGACCTCTACTAAATAGTAGAGGGTACCAAGATCCTGAAGTGAGTGACATGAAGAGATGGAAGAAGTTCAATAAGCCTAACTAGGCTGCATCGCCACTGATATATCTTACGGCTTTCATTTTAAAAAAATCGACGTCACTGGATCGGCTGAAAGACGCGTCTGTTCGTTCCATTAGATCCGAATTCGATAAGATTTTTTGATTAATCACCTTTTTGTCTTTCTCTAATTATTATCCTTAAGTACCCTCCGAGAATAGATAGAGACTGGCATTAATTGATTTTAAAGACGATGTCGTGATTGCAAACTACACTAGTAATCGGTTAAAGATTTTAATCAGACACTTCCGAAAGTTCATTTTGTTAAAAAGAAGTTTTTTTTAAACATGAAAGAAATTCACAAAATTGGAAAACTAGTGAAAATAAAAACTTTTTTTTAATAAAATTTGCTGCAAGTGAATAACTAATTAGGATAATTGTTTTTATAAAAAGAATTGTGCATGCAACAGATAATAAATATCTGTTATTTGGAGCATGAAACAAATGTCTGTAAAATTGCTATACTTTCTTTATTCAGTAAATTTTTGTAAGTAAATGTAGAAATACTTGAAAGAACATGTTTTTGTTGCATTCAATAAAGAATGTCACTTTATATAATAAATATTATTTATGATAAAAGCTCAGAAAAATATGAATATCACATTTGACATTCTTGCAGCTTTGTGAAAAGTTTTAGATGTGCTATCATTTTTCTTATACGACGATTGTCTTTTTCGTTTTACATATGGCCATAGAAACAAAAAATATAAAGACTTAAAGAAGTTGTTTTTTAAAATATGTCCCACCAAGATCAATACACTTTTATAAACCTTCAAACCAATTGGTAAAATAGTTATTTCAGTCTTCAGTTAACACCAGAAAAATCATTGTTTTAAAGGCATCGATGGCTTCTTCTGCCGAATGTAATTGCTACACCCGCATTGAATTCTTGATCTTTGGGAACGTGAAGAAGTCGTTGGTTTGTCAGCTAATTGAGGATAACTGCGGTGTAACATACCGGTAAATAGAGGCATCTTTGTGCATTGTAAAGACCTCGATCCAAAAGATCCTACATGAAGAACTGGGTGTTATGAAGTTGGTTTGCCTTTGGATTCCTCATTTGCTCACAGAACTGGGATAAAACTACGAACTGTAGACTGGCCAGAGAGTTATTACCTCATCCTGGCAAGGAAACAGCAAAAAAATTTAAGGCATCTCCGAACAGCTGTGAGAATCCTAACAGGTCACTACCAATTACGACATCTCTTTAGGATGAAATTAGCAGAATCGCCGATATGCAGAGGCTGCGAACAAGAAGAGGAAACAATAGAACATATGATGTATGACTGCTCTGCTTTTTCTGAAACTAGAAGATCCGTGTTGGGCGAGTACTGGCTAACACCAGCGGATGTCAGGGAGATCCCCCTCGGGAGCCTCATCACCGATTTTAAATTTCTAGGCCTGGTGACAGCCTGAGGTGAGGATATCCCTACACACGGAAGGATGCATAATGAGCCATATGTGGCCTCGGTGCTGGCAGAGCTCCAGCTCGCCCCTTCCCAAATTTCCAGATCCAGATGCTCACAGAAGAGTAAAAATCGAGTCAATTGGTATCGAAAAACATTGGAACGGTCAACAATGAAAGATCAAAAAACGTTTAAAGTATTTTTAGTGTCGATTAATCTTGGAATTACTCCTACGAACAGGAACGTAAAAGGCCTTAAAGAAGAATAGGTGATAGGTGTTCTGCCCCTTTAAAAAAGTGAGGTTAAATAGTAACAGTTGACTACTATCTCTCCCTTAATATGTAACTATTCAAATAATTCGAGTATCTCCAGTACCTACTACTTAATATTTTCGAACGCTTTTCATACACTTTTCATAAATTCAAATTTAGATATATACATAATTTAGACTGTCTATCGTAACTGAAGAAGTTTTAGTGTCCTTAGAGACTCATAACAAATTGATAACGCAAAGGAAAACAAAAAGAAAACTTCAAAAAAAGAAAAAAAAAGTAATCTTCATAAATATTTTATTTCAGAAAAACAAATCTTTTTTAAAACTTTTTTCTTCAAATATTTGCGGTAGTGATAGAACAGTGAATTTCACTTTGTTAAAGGTAATTACTGATTTTGCGGCAGTGTTAATCTATAAATCCTTCCGAGGTCATCGCCAACAAGTGTGCTCTAGCCTAACGCTGGATTTTGAACCTTTCACGGTTTGGCAACGATCCATATTACAATGAGGCCGATGTCCTATCGAATCACCCATTAAACTTGGATTATTATTTTCGCTAAATCGGTAGAGATTTTACGACAGACTGAAATTGATTTCCGAGATTATCGGATCGCCTCTGGAAATTTCAAACTCGAATTGTCATAATAACAAATAACTTATTACAGATGCGAAACGAGAAACGGATATTAATCAGGCATAATATGTTCGTAAAAATAAGAAATGTGGGGCATATTTAGATATTTATCGATAAAGATTATAGGGTTCTATTTCCTGTTTTTCTGCGAACGTAATAAAAATATTTGAGGAAAAAATCTGTTAAGAGGAATGATAGTAAATACAAATCATTGATTTATTATGAAAAGATTCGAGCACAAGCTAAAAGATATTGACCGCAGATTATATACATTGGTGTAGAATGTATAAGACGAAGAGAATCTGCTTGTAATTGGCTTATATATTAGTACAAAGGTATTACAAAAGATTAGTTGGTGTATCCATTATCAAAGGGGTATTTTATATTGGCAATGTAATATTGGGGATTAAACTAAAATTTTGCTGAATATAAACTTATTGCAATACGACGTGTGGCTATTAATTAACGAGACTGTGCGCTCAGTGAGCGCCCTAGAAGGATGGGGCAAAAACGAGTAGTTTGTTGGGTATTTAAAAGTCTTCTTCTTTTAATGAAAAATACAGTTTTTAAACTCATAAGTAGACACATTTTAACCTCATTTCGGTTCAAAAAAAAACTTTTTAGACCTTCATTTGGAATATTATATTCGATTAATTCTAACTATATAATTTGTTTAAACACAAAAATTATGCTATCCTTTGTGTATAATCTATTTAAACATTCTCTCCTTTGTGTGCAATAATGCAATCTACCGTTTTAATTGTGAAATCCAATGTATTCAAGCATGATCGCATTTCCTGGGGGTTGAAAATCATACCACAATTATGGTTAACACATCAAAGTGCTTTTCTTTGAGTTGCTCCAATGAGCTAATTTAAAGGGTGTATTCGCACTGCGTTTGAAGTTTCACTTACACTTACAACCCTGCATTGTTGCAATAATCTCTTTGTAAATTGCGTGTGTCGTGTATGAGAATAATTTCACAAACAGTTATATTGTAATTATATAAAACAGAAACATATGCAAATTACACTAAATTGCTATTAAATGTATTAAATTACATTGTAGCTTTATGAAACATAAAAATGTAATTAGAGGCTGTAAGATGGAAAAAAAAAAATTTAAAGAAAAAGTAAATAGATTTGTTTTATTTTAATTAATAAACTTAAGTTAAGAAGTATTTTTCAGCTAATATAGAATTTCATTATTATATTATTAGTTTATTTGAACACTTGAAAGTTATTTTACTTCTTTATATTAAAAGACGAAGGCGGAGATGACGATTTAACTGCAGATAGAAGCATAAGTGAGAGGTATCTTTCAGTACCTAATCAACGATAATGAGGACCCCGAGGTCTACAAATTAACCACTTCCGAAAGTTCCCTAAATCTTCAAACTTTATTATTCTCATTCAATGGATAAGTCGGGGGTTTAAGACTATGGAAAGTCGAGTTAGCTTAACTGAATCTACTTTCGATAAAAAATTGAGTTTATGATAGAAGTTGTTTAAAAATATTTAGTTCATTTTGATCTAATTTTTAATCCATTGTACATGAGTGAACAAGAAAATCATTTGAAGAGAAAAAGGATACTTAAAAATGGTAATGTTTTGAGCTGGAGCTCTAATTGAAAATTTTGTTTATGTAGGATCTCAGATTTATCGATACCTTTCTACCCAAGTTTAAAGTAATACAAACACTAAACCATGTAGTTGCTTGATCAAAATATCTTTTAAAGTGGTTTCCCATAAAAAAATCTAATATCCTGGTCAACGAAACATTACAAATTACCTAGCAAAAATCATTAGCCTATTCTTTAGAAAAACTTTTCCACCGAGACTCATGACATCACTTCCACCAACACCCAAAAAGCCCGCTAAGTATAAAGTGTGTGTTACACTAACTCCAGACCTTCTACGAGGACTTCTGTCATCCTCAATCCTAAGATCCTAAGCATCACAAGAACTAATCCCTGGAAACTCATACCAAAAACAGCCAGTGGACGTGGACCTGATTCGACAACACTCCGAATATCCACGACGTTTCACCGTTCACTAACAGCATTGCATTCATCGCGAATCAACACAACTTTCGTGTTCTTAGCAACACGAGGAAGGCAGCGGTCTTTTCAGACCACCAGGACATAATACCTGCACATAACGCGCAATCTATGAAGCAGTATTTGGCCAATAAACGCCCTTCAGTTCTCTAACATGCGCCGTGCTCACCAGATTTGGCACCGTGCGACTTTTTTTTACCGAATATAAAATCTGCTTTGAGTTGAAGAAAGTGGTAAAGTAAAAAACGGTAAAGCTCCTAAAAACCCTTACCAAAGAAGACTTCTAGCACTGATTTGATTAATGAAAAAAAAAACGTATGGATAAGCGTGTGTCGAGGGGAGGAGAGTATATTAAAGAAGAGCATTCGAAAGTAGAATAATTTTTATATTAAAACCATTTTCTCGTATTTGAATTTCTATGGCAGTTCGTTAAATAAAAACATGACACATAAGCCATGAATTTAACAATATGAGAAAAACATAAAATGAAATATAAAACGTGAACACATATGAGAACTTTGTGGCATTTTATAAAATATTCTGTACCCAATGATCCGTGCTTTTAATATTATTTTGAAATAATTTTTTTCATATCTGTGAAAGAATAAAAGTGTGTCTAAATTTTTAGTGAGTCGCTTGACTTTAAATTAAACAATGCTGCTCTAAAAAGTCCTTGAACCATACGAGATCAAGACCATTTTAGTTGAGTTGTGTCTCTGGTTGTCAAGATGATAAGGCATTTTATAAAATATTCTGTAACCAATGGTCCATGCTTTCAATATCATTTTAAAATACATTTTTTTATATTTGTGAAAGAATAAAAATGTGACTGAATTTTTAGTGAGTCGCTTGACTTTAAAGTAAACAATGCTGCTCTAGAAAGTCCTTGAACCAAACGAGAATAAGACCCTTTTAGTTGTGTCTCTGGCTGTCAAGACGATAAGGCATTTTATAAAATATTCTGTAACCAATGGGCCTTGCTTTCAATATTATTTTAAAATACTTTTTTTTATATTTGTGAAAGAATAAAAATGTGACTGAATTTTTAGTGAGTCGCTTGACTTTAAAGTAAACAATGCTGCTCTAAAAAGTCCTTGAACCATACGAGATCAAGACCCTTTTAGTTGAGTTGTGTCTCTGGTTGTCAAGATGATAAGGCATTTTATAAAATATTCTGTAACCAATGGTCCATGCTTTCAATATTATTTTAAAATACATTTTTTATATTTGTGAAAGAATAAAAGTATGACTGACTTTTTAGTGAGTCGCTTGACTTTAAAGTAAACAATTCTGCTCTAGAAAGTCCTTGAACCAAACGAGATAAAGACCCTTTTAGTTGTGTCTCTGACTATCAAGACAATAAGGCATTTTATAAAATAATCTGTAACTAATGGTCCGTGCTTTCAATATTATTTTGAAATACATTTTTCATATCTGTAAAAGAATAAAAGTGTGACTGAATTTTTAGTGAGTCGCTTGACTTTAAAGTAAACAATGCTTCTCTAGAAAGTCCTTGAACCGTACGAGATCAAGACCCTTTTAGTTGTGTCTCTGTGCCACGACACGACAGAATAGAACAGCGCGACACTGCATGAGCTTTATTGATTTCTTATCACAATATGTTAAGAGTAGGCACGACAAAAACAGTCTTGTTTCCGATGATAAAATCCGATGCCGGTAAAGGGCTAGAGCGAAGAATGTATGTACACAGATAATGCATTATATTCCGTATCTACTGTTTACGAGAGACATCAGTTTTGAGGTGTTTGAACAGAGACGGATTTTTACGGAAATGTTACTCTCAGGAAATTGCTATTACGCTTATAATGCAGTTTCATGTATGTAGGTACACAATGGATGCAAATTTACATTTATACTAGAAGCCGTCCATGAGAAGTGAGAATAAACAATTAATTAATTTTGAACTCTTAATTGAGCAGAATACAAATAGATTCATAGCAATTGTTCCAATGATTTTCCTGTATGAAAACTAAATTTACACAATCAATACAAAACAGACCAGGAAATTTAGAACAAAAAACACACAAATAAATACAGGAGTCATGCAACTTTAAAAACATTTTTCCACATAAGACGTCATGTTTAATGTATCATGTAAGGTCATTGGACATTTTAAATGTAATCTTTTATATGTCTATGTTTGATTTCCATATAACTCAATTGGGAAACGCCGAAAAATAGTTCCGAAAGTTGCTCCGAAAGAGCGAATTCAATTTTTCAATAAGTAGAGTATTGCATGTGTCAGTCTTTCCCTTCCATTTTACTGAAAATAGAAATTGCTCGTTTGTGTGACTTTCGAAACGATTTTCCTAGATTTTTCCGACCCTACAAAGCCGCAAAAGCTAACGTTTCATTTTTCATAACTTACTAACCAGTGGATTGCTGTTAAACTGTGGCAAATGGAGTTATAAGTACCAAAGAAAATTTACTTTTTTATTGGTCTTATTCAGCTTTAATACATCTAGCTATGTTAAGTAAAAACTAAGATATGCTTTGTTAAATGGATTTCACAAATAAACCAAAGTATAAACGTTTCACACATGAAAGTTTTCGATTGATTGATTTAATTCTCTATTATTAAATGCATTGTGGTTCTCATTAATCTAATTTTAACTGAATCCCTATACGATGTCTGTAGTGAGGCATTGATAGGCGCTAAGCAATTTCGAAATTAGCCTTCTACTGACATGGATTTCCCGGATGGGTGTATTAATCCATTGGAAGGGTCTTTCAGCTTAATGATCCTTATATAAATTAAAGATGTCCCGTTATAATAAATGTCTATTTTCTAACATTATGTATAAAAGAACATTTGCGTTTACGACGGTCGTTTATGGACTTCGTGCATAATTAAAAACCACTTAATTGTTTGAGGTAAAGTTTTTTTATTTTTCAACATAGTTTCTTGTTCGGCTTGTATACTTTTCTTTAAATTAGGAAACAAATAGTAGTAGACGAGAACCAAGTCTAGAAAATAGGAAGATGTGAAGCTTTATTTTCATTGATTTTGAGGTCATAACTACCAATGCATGAGCTGGAGCTTTGTCATTTTGGGAAAGGGCATTTTTCTTGCAGCTTGGTTTTCAAACGGTCCAATTACGACGACTGATAATCGATAAGGATTATTATTTGTGAAGGGACAGTCACCATAACCTTTCCTGATGAAAAAAATGTTTTCATCTTTTAAGTCGCAGATTCTCCTGTTGGTAAGTCATTGTTTAGATTCTTTTTGGTCTCAGTAATGTGATGTATCATGTTTTATCTACGGTAGCAAAATGATGTTACTAAAACACATATGATTTATCGGCGATGATAAAGTTGTCAAAAAATTCATCTTTTTTGGACAAAATTTCTTGCGAAACTTTTACCCGTAACAGTTTTTGTTTCTCTCTCAAGACTTTCGCCGGTTTCCTAACCAATAAAAGCGATTATTAAACGCCTGTCAGAGTCCAAAACTGTCTTTACTTTGGACACCTGAGCATCTATTCGATCTGTCGTCAGGTGTCCAATGCGTTACTCATCTTCGACAAGCTCCCAATCTTCGTTTCATTCGAAAACTTTTGGTTGACTTAAAATATTATCCTCATAGGACTGTTTAATGAATTCAAGGGTCTAAGTGTAATGCAAAGTAGTGTAGCTAAATAGACAATGGCACTATAAAAATTCGCATATCACAAAAATCTACCTTCTGTCTTCAAGAATGCTCGCAGGACAAGCTTTGTACTACTTAAAAAATCTTGTGCAGCTTAAAGCATTATCCCTATAAGCCTTTTTATTGAATTTAAGGGTCTGGGATCCTTTTTTTTTCTGTTTAGTGCAAATCAGCGTTGCTCAAAAACCACAAACATCTAAGTTCTGTCTCAACGCATCCTCGCAGGACGAGCTTCTGGTCTTTGTGCCACTCAAAAACTCTTTTGCTGTTTAAAGCATTATTTTTAATGAATTCAAGGGTTTAAGACGTTGATTTCCTGAGTGCAATGCAAAGTAGCGCAGCTGAATACCTACGCGATGACACCATAAAAAATCGCATATCACACAAATCTACCTTCTGTCTTAAACAATGCTCACAAGACGAGCATCAGGTCTTTGTGTCACCCAAAAAGTCTTGTGCGGCTTAAAGCATTATCACCCTTCGCTTAAATAATAAACCCGAGGGTCTGGGAGGCTCTTTTCTCGAGTTTAGTACAATACGCGATAATACAAAAAAATCTTACATCACAAAAATATATATTCCCTCTACCAAGGCCGACGGTAGGACCTTCCTCTTCTATTAAGGAAACAACAAACCAACCTGAAGACTTATTTAACAGACCCTGTATATTTACTAATTCGTTTAATTTGGAAATTGTTTAAAATCTGCTAAAATTAAAATTATTTTTTTACGTATCGCTTTTGGATTAATTTTATCAACGTAGATTAGATTTTATTTAACATTATATAGCAAATGAAAAAAGTCTGTAAGTGAAATTTATATTTATATATCTTCATTATAATGGTAATGGATACCTTTATACTGCAGGTTTTTATGATTCATTATATTCCATTTATAATGTCAAAAGTTAACAAACACGATATCAGATTTGGTATTTGTAATTTTTAAATTGCCTTTATTATCATTGAATGAAACACAATATATTCATATTTTCCAACATGCACAACAATCCTTAGGGATTTTTATACAGTGTGGCTTTAAAGGAAACGCATTTATCATTTCATTTTCTGAGCTTTCTTTACCTTTTGTTGAATGTGAAAGATTGGAATATCAAAATCCTTTTTATGTAAATTCCAAAATAATTATTTGCTTCTTTGTGTACCATAAGATGCGGATAGAATGGAGATTTTTAGGGAATTTTTTTTTCTTTAATATTTTTTTTTACCTATATATTTTGTCCCGGGCTAATTTTTCACTTAGTTCAATTATTTAAATTCTTAATAAAATAGGTACTAACCGTGTTACTTTCAAAATTTTTAGAGTTCAGCTAAATGTCATTCGGGAATATAACCAAGTTTGATCTTTTATTTCTCAATAATTTCAATTTATTACTTTCCTAAAGCTTTATTATATCCAATCTTCGTTCTAACTTGATCGGATTTACTATTTTTGTATATTGTTATAAATTAACAATAGAATAGTAAAAAGCTTTCTAGCGGTTACTACATACCACTGCGTTAATGCAGTATGCATTAAATTGACAATAGAATAGTAAAAGGCCTTCTGGCAGTTTCTTTATGCCAATGGGAGACTTTTCTTTCACTTCCTTGTCAGCCTTCTTGTTGAAAAGTGCTAATTGTGTTTATTGGAGGGATTTTGTCGGGTTGGATTTTAAATCATGGAACATCCATGGCACTAAATTGTGGATATTAAAATCATACCCTTATTTCCAACTGGGCCATTGTGTTAATCTACTCTTGGTTGTTATTTTGTTGATTTTCTCCGTGTTCAGTTGGAAAATACCACGTGTGGGATTTCTAAAGATTCCCGTCGATTCAACATCGGTACATTATAAGGCGACTTTTGGATTTAAAAGAAATCAACGTCACGGACTATTGAACGTTCTCGAGGTAGAATACCCTTTTTCCACCTAGGGTCCTTGGTACAGGCTTAAGTCCTTGGTGCGGGCTTAATTCCTTGGTACAGGCTTATTACCTGATTACTGGGTTATTACCTTGGTATTGGCTATAACATTTGTTGCTATTAGCAGTACCTATTATATTTTGGAACTGCTCCTGGTTCTGATCAGGAACCAAACAGCGTTGGATTTTGGAGATTGGAAGCTACCATCGCCAGTACAGATAAGCATTATAAGCCTTTGTATATTGTAAAATTGTATTTGTAATTGTTGTTTGTAACTTAGTTTTAAGTCGTGCGTGTGATGACACTAAACTCTTAATTATTTTATTGATCTTAATATTGAGGCGCTAGTTTAATTTAAAGTTGTGATTTGCGTTGACCTCAAACATTTGATTTTTATTAAAGGAGGGTCTAGTTTTGAAACTGATTGTTTTATTTAGCTCACTCTTTTTCATTTCGTGGGATTGTGTAAGAGTTGTTATTGCCTATTAAATCTAGGGGTTTCCGGCTTGTACCGTCGAAGTCGGTGGCGCGGCTCACTTGTGTATCATCCCTCTACGGCTGAGCTTAGGCATAATTTGCCTGTAGAGTGACCACTAACAACCCTCGCGCAATTCATTTATTGTTGATTGGATTTTCTTTAATAATTATCTTATTCTTACATGAACCTTAGCAGATAGATAAGGAAAAATCGTGGCAATTTTTCCTGAGATTTTCACAAGAATCGAATCATTAGATACATACAAATGATTTACAAGTATCTGTATAAGATTAACTAAAATAGAGTTTAATTAAACTTTAAACATTATAACGTAACAGTTTATGTTTTAAATTCACATAATTTCAATAGTGTGCATTAGTTAACAAAAGCGTTTAATACACATCTTCACTAGCTTTCCCGAATCCTATTTCTGAATCTGCAGTGTCATGAAAGTTATACTAGCTTTTAATGTGCTATTTGCTTTACCCTTAGTATTTCAAAATGATTTACAGTTAAGTAACTTTAGTGGTTTCGAAAAGATTAACCTATATTCGATTGTATCATCTCTATTTTAATTTCTAACCAATAAGTAACGTTTTATGTAGTAGAATTAGGTACAAATCTTTGGTAGAGTAGTTAATGGAAAAACTAAAATGTTGACTAATTTCATACTGTTTGTTTTTCGTGATGCTATAAGTACTCTAGTCAACATCTTCAAAAACGTGACAAATTAAAATAAAGGTCCTAAAAATATGAGCGATAGCTCATTGGATTCGGAATCACCTCTAGAAAAATGTTTTTGAAGGAAAAGTGTGCAGGCAAAAAATTGCAATTGTTATTAACAAAATAAGATGAAAAAAAAACAGATGTTTATGTTTTTGTTAATAACTCGAAAAATATTAATATTTAAGTAATTTTGAAAAAAGCTCGTTAAAGAGGAGGAAATTTCCGAAAAAAAATTCCGTCCTCCCGGAACTCTATCTCCATTATTTATAACTTTAATTTAATGTTGAAAATGGGGCTTTGAGCGGCTTTTACGGCATACGCGCGCTACCGCTAAACGGTGTTTATCAGATAAAATATTTTTTTTATGACATAAAATGTTATTTTAAAAATTTGAAAAAATTCCAGTATTTTCCTAACACTTAAAAGAACCTAAATCAGTTGGAAAAAACATTTTATCACTGTTTTTTAAAAAGTTATTCAATTGTTAATTAACAAATTTTTTCCTAATATCTGTTGACATAAACAATGGGATAAAAGGTGTACATAATTGGCCTAAAAATTTGAAACTTTGTGGAGCCCTTTCCATATGTATACTTTACAAGATTCTGTGATAAATGTTTATAAAAGTTTATTAATTTGTTAATTATGATTTTTCATAACTATTGCAAAATATTGCGAAAAAGTAAAGAAAAATATAGAATTTTTTCAAATAAATGCATGTAGTATCTAATAAACAATAAATACGAATTTGGTCTTAGAATTATTTGAAAGAGAAACTTATTTTCTATAAAAAACTCCTGAATATCCTTTATCATATCTCCAATAGTTTACAAGATATATAATTTTTTTAATTGGCAAGTTATTTGGCGCTACAGTTAACGTGACGTATGGTATTAGAAAGTATTATTAACAAATTAGTAAACTTCTACAAAGATTTATCGCAGGATCTTGTAAAGTATACATATGAAAAGGGCTCCACGAAGTTTCAAATTTTTAGGCCAATTATTTATACCTTTTATTCCATTGTTTATGTCAACAGAGATTAGGAAAAAATTTGTTAGTTAACAATTGAATAACTTTTTGAAAAACAGTGATAAAATGTTTTTTCCAACTGATTTAGATTCTTTTAAGTGTTAGGAAAATACTGGAATTTTTTCAAATTTTTAAAATAACATTTTATGTCATAAAAAAAATATTTTATCTGATAAACACCGTTTAGCGGTAGCTCGCGTATGCCGTAAAAGCCGCTCAAAGCCCCATTTTCAACGTCAAATTAAAGTTATAAATAATGGAGATAGAGTTCCGGGAGGACAGACTTTGTTTTCGGAAATTTCCTCCTCTTTAACGAGCTTTTTTCAAAATTGCTTAAATATTAATATTTTTCGAGTTATTAACAAAAACATAAACATCTGTTTTTTTTCATCTTATTTTGTTAATAACAATTGCAATTTTTTGCCTGCACACTTTTCCTTCAAAAACATTTTTCTAGAGGTGATTCCGAATCCAATGAGCTATCGCTCATATTTTTACGACCTTTATTTTAATTTTTCACGTTTTTGAAGATGTTGACTAGAGTAAAGCACGCATCGTAAAAAATTCTTCTAAACTGCTATATTTTTGTTAATTTTTTGATTATATGTATAGCATGTTATAAATGATTTCCTTGAGACTACCAATTACGAACATCAATGTTTGTGAAATGTTAGGATTTTTCTACTAATATAAATAAGATTGGTTATAAATTCAAAGTTAGTTTGCTTTGTTAAGGTTTTTAGACATCTCACGAGCGACAAAGTTTTGATCAGTGTACTTCAATTTTTTATTGACTTCAAAAAAAGTGGTTTTTAGTTTGACCTTGATGTCTGTGTATGTTTGTCCGCAATTATTTCGTAATTCGATGAAGCGATTTTTAGAAAAGATTTTGTTACACTTAAGAGAATGTTTTGCTATTTTTACCGAATTTAAAAGAAAAACAAGGTTTTAATATTCACCTATATGCATTTAACCGCCTTAATTGGTGAGAGCGCATGGCGCATTCACCATTTTTTAGAATGAAACCTGTATTTTTTTATTAAGTAAATTCGATTAATTATTAATTGATTTCAAAAAACGAGAGTTTTAGTTTATATATAGGGTGATTTTTTAATACCCGAATACAGATTCAACATAACAATTTGATGTAAAATTGGAATTTGGTGGGTTTTGAAGATGATACGATATAAATTTGCACCTACATTTGACAAAGCCACCTATCCAACTTTTAACTTGGCTAAGAGCCACAAAGGCTTGACCTTAAGGAAACCCATTATTTTTTAAGGACTAATTGCTATACTTGCACTATAAAGCAAAAAAAGAAAATCTTTTTTCCCTAAAAAATTGTACTCAACCAAGCAACTAATTTTGATTTTTTTAGGGACGGCGATCATCGCGAACTACATTTCAGGTTAATCTTGAGTTTAAATATTTTACAAGATTATAAACTTAGTTATAATAGTCACTTAACTGTATCCAAAAAATTGATCTTAAAGATTGAAGTCGGCTGAACCTTACATAACAGATTTTTAAGTGAAAAAAAGCTACAACTTGTTCGAAAGCATAAAGCTTTAATAGTAAATTACATTTTTTTTGCAGGTAAGTAAATAAGTTAATTTTGGTCATTTTTTGATAATGATTATTAACAAATTGGTGAGAGCGCATTCACCATTTATTAGAATAAAACCTCTAGTTTTGTTGAAATCAATATGATATTGCGAGGTATGTAAAAAAATTCAAGATAGTGTGTCAATCTTAGCTTTAGACTTTCGTCGTACCTATCTCTCTTCGTCAAGGAACTTTCGTAAGACAAAATCATTTATTTCTGAATTCCAGATTAATGCATTTTTTTGAAGGTGGTTTAATTTTTGTTTTAAAAATCTTTCTATTTTATCCTTTTCTGAAATAAGTTGGAAGTAGTGTTTAGTGTTTGTAAATTTTTTTTACTACTATTACCTCAAATAATATAATTTATCGATAGTATGCCCTACTGATGCAATTTGTGCATATATAATAATACACCATTCATGTCAATTCCAGGCAATTTAAATGTATTATAGGAGTGGTTTCCAATACGAAAAGCAAACATTTACGAAATTTGATTTAAATTCTTTATAATATGTCAAAATTTCAATTATGTTTTTTTATATTAGAAAATTGTTGACACCAATCCAATTTAATTTTACTTTGATATTCATGAAATCGTTCATCGCAGTATAAATTTATTAAATACATGTTTTTCTTATAACTAAATCGCAAATTAACGAAATTAATAAATAAATCGAAACGTCACAACAAGCAGTTTTATTACTGTTTATACTCTTTAATCCATTATTGACCGAAACCCAGGATTTCCTAAACTAAATTGACACTGACGGTCAGGAATAAATTGATAAAAATTAAAAAAAAGGCGAAAATGCAAAACGTCGTTTCTAATTAAAAAATAGAGCAGGCAAAATAGCAAAAGACACTTATCAATACAGATACCAAAAATTGTGTACAAATTCCTGATGGATAAAATTAACACACTCTAACACAAAAGAAAACAAACTCCTATCCAAGCAACCGATTTTCTTAAGTGCTTTAACTTACCCGAAGAATCACCGACGGAGTTCGTAAAAATTTAAAAAAATGAAAAATAAGAAACAAAATATCGACTACCTAGAGCTCTGAAATTTTCAGGATAGCTAAGAACTGGATGACAATGCATGTTTCAAGTGTGTTTAGGCATATACATAGATTTCGAAATTTATACTGAATTGTTATTAAATACATATTATCATTTTGAAACACTTCATATAAGCTTGCGGTGGCCTATTTGGATAAGCGGTTGAAGCGGTTGATTGTGACAATTCTGTTGGGTTATCGTAATAGGATCGATCTCTCGAAAGAGAAGTTTTTTTCTTTTTTTTTTTTTGTTCTTACATGTGAAAACAGTAATTATTATTTTAGCTGGTAATAAATTAAACTGTTTTAGAAAGTTTTCAGATACCACTACCAACTACCAACTTGTTAACAAGAAAACAATCTTTTCTATGGTTTTTGGTCATTGCCTCACCACCACTTATTTTTCATGGGACAACAAGATTTACGAACAGATCGAAGGAGTAGCAATGGGAAGCCCTCTCAGCCCGGTAATAGCAAATTTCTTTATGGAAAAGTTCGAACAACTGGCTTTGGACAGTGCCCCATATAAGCCAAAGGTTTGGTATAGATATGTAGATGACACATTTGTAATATGGAGCCATGGGCAGAAAAAATTGCAAGAATTTCTGACACACATTAACAGCATCCATGAAAATATACAGTTTACGATGGAAATCCAAGACAACAACAAGCTAGCGTTCCTTGATGTGTTATTATCACGACAAGGAAGATCATTAAGCCACACAGTGTACAGAAAACCTACACATACGGATCGGTATTTACATAGGGATTCCAACCACCACCCATGTCAGAAATATGGAGTCATCAAAACCTTAGCAGAAAGGACAAGAAGAATTTGCGAACCCGAGGCACTAAACGCAGATGCTTTAAGGGCCAATGGTTATTCAGAACGGGAAATCAAAAGATCGATTGGACTAACAAATCGTAGGCCCAGAGAAAATGAGCAAATCCAACCAGTGGCAAAAGCATTTCTGCCTTTTATTCCGGGAGTGACAGACAGAATTGGTCGATTGCTAAGAAAAAAAAATGTGAAAACTATTTTCAAACCAACGAGAATAATCAAAGAATGTCTTCGATCAGCAAAAGACAGAAGAGTTCCACTGTCGGCTTCGGGAAATTACCGCATTCCGTGCACATGTGGAAGCGTGTACATAGGAACTACCAAACGCTCGATCAACATCAGGATTTAAGAGCACAAGGCCAACTGTTGTCTAGGGCAGACGGACAAATCCGCCGTAGCGGAACAAACCCTCACTATGGACCATCGGATTAAGTTTGAGGAGACCCAAGTCCTCGCTACTACATCAACATACCATTCCAGACTCTATAGAGAAGCCATAGAGATAGAGAAGCACCCGAACAACTTTAATAAAAAAGAGGAAGCAGTCAAGATCAAAAAAACATGGGTCCCCATAATTAAGGGTGCGAAAACTCTACCCTTAACGAACAATACCGACCAAAACCGATTGGAATCGAAAGCAACTGAGGCCCCGCCCACTTCCTTCCCGACGTATAAATAGGGGCTGCGTTCACGCAGGGCTCAGCAGTTCGCAGACTGTCAACCAGAAAGCAACTTCTGAACATGCCAACCGCTCGTGTTGGCGAAACGTCAAGTCAACATGACAATCGACGCCGGCCTAACAGCCCAAAAACCATTGATACATTAGACAATGGCCGCGAAAGCCTTTCACAGTTTATTAATCTTCTCTATGATCAATCACAGCGTTGTATGACTTAATATTTTTGCAATATCAGGGATGCTGCATGGTTGAGATGACACTTAAAATATGACCTATAAATCAGTAAAAAACTTTCTATTATAAAAAGTTCTTTTTATAAATTGTGCTTATTGTCCATTTTAGATATCTCGGTAGTTTTCACAAGTTTTTGTAGTTTTTTCACTACAAATATAACTCGAATTTTAATTTTAAAGTTAGTTTTTGCGGATCGTATTTGTATATTTTAAAAACTCTGATAGATTAATAAAGTTTGCCGCTTTTTAAATTACCATTAATAAAAGTTTATGACGGATTATTACGTGTGAACAAATACCAAAAAGTTAAACGAAACTAGTCAACTTGATAAATTACAAAAATTTATATTTTTTTAAGTAAAAGCTGTCATAATGATTTATGATTATGTTAGGTAAAGATTAAAACAGTATTTAAAAATATTTAAATATTTATACAAGAAATTTCTTAAAACACTCGAATTACTCGGTGAAAATTTAGTGGAAATATGTGCAGAAAGATGGATTTAAATTTTTTGCATTCGATTCACGAAGACTAGATACCAGGAGTCTACACGGTATAGGCTTTTTCATAATATTTCTGGTTTCAATAATCAACCCAGATCATAGTTCTATTTTTGCCACTGGCGGTGCGAGGAACCATAAGAACTTATAGAGCCTTATAAGAACCGATGTTTATGACATTTAAATTTCCCGAAATTAAATTCAATATATAATATTAATTTATTTATTTAAAACTAGTTGTACTCGCAACGTCGTTCGCGTGGCGTGTGATTGTTGTATAAAAATTTCTTACCCCACCCCATTTAAGGAATGGGAGAGAAATTTTTATATACCAGATGTTAAGTTGAAAGAAGACAAATACATCTGTGAAAACCGCATTCGAATCGGATCAGTAGTTTTCATGTGATGCGCGCACAAACATACAGACAGGCAGCCAGACAAAAAATCTAACCACATTTTTGGGTTCTATTTCGATGTACCCGCGACGTCGTTCGCGTGGCGCGTTGATTTTTGTATAAAAATTTCTTTCCTCACCCCGTTAAAGGGGCGAGGGGAGAAAGTTTCATACATCAGATGTTAAGTTGAAAGAAGAAAAATACGTCTTTGAAAACCGCATTCGAATAGGATCAGTAGTTTTCATATAAATTTCTACAGTTTTATTATATGTATAGATAGATTAGTTGTCATAAAAGCTGTCAATAGTAACAAATCTTCCCGCGTAAGGATTTAAACGAGTAGCTTAGGAACACGAGCGCACTCTACTGGCAATAGTTCTGTACCCTAAATTGAGACCATTTTTTTAACATTACGTTTAAACTCCTGGTATCTATACTTCGTGATTCGATTTATCAAATATTATATTTGTTATAGAGCAAAACATCTTTAAACTGTTTTTTAAATACTAATTTTTCGCTTTATATATGAAAAGTGTTATATCTGACCTACTTAGAGTAATTAAATTAATATTAACTCTTTGTATTTGACCCACTTCATCGATGAATAAATTTATAATATTGATCAAACAATTAAATAGAATTTAGGTAAGGAAAAATTTATCCGAATCGTCAAATTTTAATAAAAATTTACAGGTCGTGAATAAATTTGTTAAAAGTTGAATAAAAAATGTTCATTTGTCATGGTAAGTTAACTTTATTACAATTATCAGGTTAAAAGTTTTTTTTTCTTATGCAAAAAATGACCTGATTGATTTTATCGCTCAAAAGCTACTTGGTGGCTGCTAGTTAGATTTATATCAGCGCTAATGGAAAAATTTACACGAGAGTGAACTTTGAATACATAACTTTACTTCACAGTATAAAGCTTTTTACGAAATACAACACGTTAATATTTATAAATCATATTGAAACATTCTTTTATAAAGCTACCCACGTTTTTTGTGATTGTTTATTTTTGATTTCTAATCTAAGTTGGATAACTGCCAAAAAGTCATACAGGGATTAAACAGATAATTTAAATAACCTTTAAACAACAAGTCAATAAAAAAACAACTGAAAAACCTAGAAATATATACAAAGTTTATTCAGAAAGAAACGAGTATTTTGAATTTCCCGGGCTACGTACATTGGCTATATCCAAAATCGAGTTCCAGAAAAGCTTCGAAGATTGGAAGAAGTGCTAGAAAAAGTGTGAAATTTAAAGGGGACAAAATAGATAGTGATGAATAGATTTTCTTTTTTTTTCTGAACTAAACTGCGCGTTTAGATTTATGCCTGTTTTTCGAGTGCAATAAAGAAAACAGATCACAGCCGTGTTTACTTCTCTTTCTAATAATCTTATACATAAAGTATACTCTCAATCAAGGAACAAAGCCAGGCTTAAAATGATGGAGGAGTGCAACGAAGAAACCAAGAAGGAATATCAAAAAGCTAGAAGATCAGTAAAACAATTATGCAGAAAGAAGAAAAGAAATCATATATAAAAAGAACTGAAACAAATTGAGGAACATTACAGAAATAACGAAGTAAGGAATTTTTATCAGGAAATAAAGAGGAGCAAAGAGCAGAACAAAAAAGCAGCATATTTCCTAAAAAACAAGCACGGCCAACTAATAGGAAATAAAGAAGGAAAACTTCAAAGATATGTGGAATATTTCGAAGAATTGTTAAATACAAACAAAGAAGAAGCAAATCAAAATGAGCAAGAACAAAATATTGAAGAGGAAGAGGAAATAGAAGGAACTGTACCAACACCAAACAAAGAGGAAGTGACGGAGTGCATACAGCAGCTAAAGAATAATAAGAGTGCGGGAGAGAACAATATACCAGCAGAAATTTTAAAACAAGGCGGTGATAAAATCATAGAAAGAATATGGCAACTCATAACAAAAATTTGGGAGGAAGAAAGATTACCTGAAAACTGGAATAAAGCCCTGATTGCACCTAGTTATAAAAAAGGCGACAAGGAGGATTGTAATAATTATCGGGGAATAGCACTTTTAGACGTAACTTACAAAGTATTGGCAAAACTGATTAAACGGCGACTAGAAAAATATCATAAGAAGAACGTGGGGGAATACCAAAGGGGATTTAAAGTGGGGAGATCTACAATAGACCAAATTTTCATCATGAAACAATTACAGCAAAACACATATGACCAAAATCTCAGTCTACACATGATGTTCATTGATTACAAGCAAGCTTATGATTCTATTAAAAGACATAAAATGTATGAAGCGATCAAAAAAATAAATATCCCAGCTAAGCTAAGGAAATTGGTAGAAATGACGACCCAAAAAACGGAGAATAAGATAATACTAGAAGGATCTGTATCTAGAGAATTCACGGTAACAAATGGACTACGGCAAGGGGATCCCTTATCTACGACTCTTTTTAATTTAGTTCAAGAGGTCGTATTGAGGGAAGGTGGCATAAAAACTAAAGGCTTAATTTATGGCAATAAACATCAGTGCATAGCATATGCCGACTACATAGTATTAATAACAAGATCGAAAAAAGAGTTGAAAAATAAAAATAAAAGAGTATGACCTAACCATAAATAAACAAAAAACAAAATACATGGTAATGAAAGTCCAAGATACATCTGACATGATAATAAATTGCAATGGAGGCAGACAGTACAAAATAGAAAAGGTGAATAAAATAGAATATCTGGGAGTCACAATAACGAATAAAGGAGAAGAAAAAAGAGAAATAGATAAGAGGATAGCCAAAGGAAGCAGAGCTGCAGGGATGCTATCAAAAATTCTAGGCAGATCAACAAAATTAAGAATCTATCAAACGGTAATAAGGCCTACGGTTACGTATGCCTGCGAAACTTGGACGATGAACAAAAAAGAAAAGAACAAATTAGAAATATGAAAGAGGAAAATTTATGGGGGAATCAAAGTCGAGGGTGAATATAGAAGAAGGACTAATAGAGAATTAATAGAACTGTATAAAAAGCTAATTATTACAAGAATAGTACGGGCACAAAGAGCAAGATGGCTGGGGCATATTGGCAGGATGGACGAAGATAGGTGGGTAAAACGAGTTCTAAAAAGTGGTGAAGGCGGAAGAAGACGGCAAGGACGACCCCGGAAAAAATGGTTAGAAGAAGTAACCAATGATTTAAAAACAGTAGGGATGCGGGACTGGCAATATGAAGCAAGGGATAGAAAGAAGTGGAAAAGAAGAATGAAATACCTCGAAGCCTTGGGCCACTAGGCCTGTAGCGCTGATCCATATATATATATATATATATATATATATATATATATATATATATATATATATATCCAAAGATGATACATAAAGTATCTAGTGCCTTACTGTCAAAAGTAATAATTTCAGTTTTGAACTGAAATGGTGTCGGTTAGAAATTTCTAACACTTTAAAAGACACCTTGGATGCTGCGATATAAATAGATATAAATATCATTCAACCTATATCAGGGCAAAACCAAACTACAGACACGTGTTTCGCTCTTAGTTTGAGCTCGTCAGTGTAGTACAGGCTATGTCTCTCAAGTCACTAATCAAGAGACATCCCTGCTATAAATTGAACGATATCTATAGATGTCAAATTGCAAAACTGATAAACAGTCGCAAGTGGTTCCATCTTCACTCCAAAAATGGTATTTCAGTGGTAGCTTTGCATCTTGTATATAACCTTAGGCAAGGTAAAATGATAAAACGAACAGAGCGTTTTGTGACAGTCTAAGAATGTCCAAAGATGATACATAAAGTATCTAGTGCCTTACTGTCAAAAGTAATAATTTCAGTTTTGAACTGAAATGGTGTCGGTTAGAAATTTCTAACACTTTAAAAGACACCTTGGATGCTGCGATATAAATAGATATAAATATCATTCAACCTATATCGTTTTATCATTTTACCTTGCCTAAGGTTATATACAAGATGCAAAGCTACCACTGAAATACCATTTTTGGAGTGAAGATGGAACCACTTGCGACTGTTTATCAGTTTTGCAATTTGACATCTATAGATATCGTTCAATTTATAGCAGGGATGTCTCTTGATTAGTGACTTGAGAGACATAGCCTGTACTACACTGACGAGCTCAAACTAAGAGCGAAACACGTGTCTGTAGTTTGGTTTTGCCCTGATATAGGTTGAATGATATTTATATCTATTTATATCGCAGCATCCAAGGTGTCTTTTAAAGTGTAAGAAATTTCTAACCGACACCATTTCAGTTCAAAACTGAAATTATTACTTTTGACAGTAAGGCACTAGATACTTTATGTATCATCTTTGGACATTCTTAGACTGTCACAAAACGCTCTGTTCGTTATATATATATATATATCCTCGATCAAAGGGTCTTCTAAAACAGATTTCCAAAATAAAACCAACCTTTTTACTTAAAAACCAGACATAGGTACTTATACTTATTCAAATTTTTTTATGCGTTAAGTCAAAATTTAAATCCAGAATTCTTCTATTCCGTAAGAGTTTGACGATATCCCAAACTAAAAATACGCTTTTGTTGGCCTAGGTTTATACCTAAATTACGCGTTCAGATTTTAGCCCCTTCTTCCATTGCGAAAAATAAAACACAAGGCTACAAAATACAACCAAATTTTTTACTCAAAAACCAAAGAACTTTGTAAATACGTTTATAAACAATATAAAGCCCTATTTTGTCACAAGAACACCTTAAAGAAAATGATCATCAAATACAAACAAGTTTTGTTAATTTTCGCGCAGATAAGAATCATTTTAAGAAAACCTTCATAAAAATAACCAGGTTTTCTTTCGTCCCACACGTGCTGCAAAAGTAAGATGCTTGCAAAAGTTGAAGAAAAGTATTTACACCTGTACGCCCATAAAGAGAATTCTTGGAAATTCGAAAAGAGCGGTGTCCACGCCTATTCAAGTGGTTTTGGATAAACTATACTTAGTAATAGATTTTAAAATGCATACAAATAATGAGTGTGAATATAAACTTAAAAAGGGTGATCAAAATTTAAATCGAAAGCTTTTTATGTAGGCAATAAACTAAGAGGAACGTTTATTGCTATAAAAACATGTAAACCTATAAATTTCTTTAGTATTGTACTGTCTGATTATCTAATAAAGAAACAATGTTATAATCTGTTTTTATTTATCTATTCAAACCATTAATCTACTGAACATTTATATAATACATGTGATTACAATAGTTCTAATTACACAGCAGGAAATTATAGTTGAGAAATTTATCCGTAATTGCTATTAATATATTGTTATAGATCACAAATATATTTACCACAATTTCTGATGATTAATTAAGCTGTAAATTAGAAATTATATTGTTTTACATTTGTCAACATTACTCTTAATTGCCATAGTTTAAAATATGTTCACAGAAATAGCAAATAAAATATTGTACGAGATCTGGCTATAAAATAACGAGACTGTGCGCCTAGAGGGGTAGGGAAAAAACGAGTAGTGCGTTGGGTAACTAGAAGTCTTCTCTATGCGCGTACGAAACATTTTAATAATTTACAATTTTAGTCAAATATTCTTTTATTGCAAAAGTTGTTTTAACATGCCATGACGTCATTTGGCCAAAAACGAAATGTTAAGGGCTGTGGGGATGATTATGACAGAAATGCGACAAATTGATGTGGCAAACGCTATAGAAACCACCCAGAACGTTATCTCACGTCTCTAGACTCGTTATCATAAAACGGGAAGAGTGCGGGAAATGCATTTTGGAATTTGGGAATCAATAAGAAGCGCCAAGAAATCACACAGTGACAGCACAGCAGTTAATTAATCATCTCCATAGAGCTGATAATGTGACAGTTTCCAGACACACTATTTACAGAAAATTGAGAGAAGATAATTTAGCTAGCCGAAGACATTGATGATGCCAACCTTTAAAGAGTTATACGTTGGGCACAAAAACATGTTATATAGGAGCAAAATCAATGGCAAAATGTTCTATTTACGGATGGGTTGTATCAGAGGAGGCACAATTATATTAAAGGAATTTCGCTTGACAGTAGAACTGAGCTCTTTCTGTTGGATCTTTTTTTATTATCAGACTGCTACGTTACAAACGTTGAACCTGTAGTTGTCCCATACGCGCAAAACATTGATCCTGATTTTATCTCGATGCATGATATTGCTACTCCACATACCAGTCAGAGTGAGGAATAGCAGATTTTTTCAGTTTTACCCTGATCAGCTCAATCGCCCGATCTCAATCCTATTAAGTATGCATGGAATATGCTTCAGCGAAGAGTTTTTCAAGACCAGAATAAATTTCAATCAGCTATTTCAAGCTCTTCAACATTACTGGATAGCGATTTTCCAAGAAGATCTAGATAACTTGATCTTCAGCATGGAACGACGCTGTAGAGCCATCATAAATCTACGAGGTAGCCTTATTAAAATATTTTCATTTATTCCATTAATTCAGCGAAGAAATTTTCAAAACCAGAATAAATTACAGAATTACAATCAGCTGTTTCAAGCTCTTCAACATTGCTGGATAGTGATTCCCCAAGAAGATCTGGATAAATTGATCCTCAGCATTGAAAGACGCTGTTGAGCCATCATAAATGCACGAGAAGGCCTTATTAAAATATTTTTTTCCTTGTTTCATCATCAATTTTCGAATTTTTTGCATACATTTTTAAAAGTTATTCCATGAAATAGGTACTTTTGAACTATTTTATAAATGAAGTTTTTAAATACACTAGATTTTGAGAAGATGTATATTAACATAGTATTTTAATAGAAGAATGCGATATTAAAGTTTTTTATTTACTTTATTGATTATTGATTATATATTTTAGTAAGGAAATACAACGATAAGAAAGTTTTATTTCTTCAATTGGTCAATAGAGACCAAGAAATATGATAAAACCACTACCATTTAAAGGAATGCGCTTTTAAAGATGTAAATTAGCTCATTTTTTAGTTTTTTTAGCTCAAATTCTATGCACTTTTCGGAAATATAAATCTACAGAACAGTTGTTTAGAATTGAAAATTTCTTTAGTTAAAAAAATTTGTTATACAAAAATGTATTCGAAGGACGAAGCAAAAAACAGTGAAAGTGATACCTTAGATTTTCAGATTTTTCATAGGGAAGCTAAAATTATAAATTAACTTCATATACGTAGTTTTGGCTTAATATTTAAAGTAAAATATGCAATCAAAACAAACAAATACAAAATTTGGAAAATCTATTTTTCTTTTTTTTTTGAAATATTTTCTTCAGATTTAAACGTGGTTTTAATTATAATTTTTTATGTTTTCTATTTTGAGAACACTCAAATAATATAAGACTAATCCCCAAAATTGCTTTTATCTGGGATTAATCATCAAAAGAAGCCTTTTTCGTAAGCTATGTGTGTTAATGCAAAGAATAATGTTATTTATAGATTAAAATATCAAAGAACGATTAAGCAACCGCACTTTTTGGTTAAAAATTGAATTAAGTTATATTTTGTTTTTAAGACCAGACCTTATACCTAATAAATAACTATAAATTAGTAAGCAATGATGTTAAATTTACCATAGTTTGGATGAAATTTATTGAAAAGTGTTGATGTGAAGTGTGATAATCGTGTGTTACAGAATAACATGCTGAAGAAAACAGAAAAAAATGTAGAAATGAGTGATTTCAAACCAAACAGCAGCAGTCAATCCTTAAAATCGTACAATCACAATATTTACAACAAACTATTTGGCACAAAATGTAACACACGTGGTTAGATTACTGACAGAAAGTACGATCGTTCGAAAATAGAGTTACTTTACACAAATCAAATAGATTTTTAAGATTAAGAATAAGTTTGCATAAGATCGCGATTAAAAACAGTCACATGCAAAAGGAAAATTTGGAGTTTTTCTTTTTCGAATCGAAAGTTGGTATCCGGAGAGAGGTACGCGTAAAAACCTAGTCGTCCGAATGCAAACTGGTGGATACGCTGGGTGCCGCAGACCTGCGCCCCTAAAGCCGTCCCTCATATTGATTTGTTCCTCTACCCCGCGTCGCACGCTTTTTACTCATACACCATGAGGCGCTGCCTCCCGCGTTCTTCTACGCTGTCGCCGTCGCCGTTTGTTGCTTAACGCTAATGTACAAACTTGTGGCATTACAATACTTTTACAATTAAAAACGCGGTATCTTTATCTCTAGTTAAAAATTATTTATCAGTTAATAACCAGAAAAGAAGAAAGGTTTGTACCTGCACTCCAACTACTTATAGGCTGTTGTTTATACCCAAAAGAGATCAGGATAAAATCATAAGAACAATTTCATGATTAATTGAGGACATTACGTACCAAATAATGATTATCGTTACATTGCGGCAGGATTTAAATTTGTTATCTCTAGATACATATAGCCGGTAGCGTCTCTAATCACTTAAATCACAAATCCATCAGAAGTTAGTCGGCGGTTTTGATCATATCTTGATTCAACTGATTTTGTCATATAGGAGATACAACCCTAATACCTTTTAGGCATATTTTACCACTTTTCATCGAATCCCTGTTACAATGATACGTCACCTATATACCGAAATCTGATTGGTTGTTTACGAGATCCAACACTAATGGCCTTTTGACAGTTACGATATTTTTGATAGGTTTACCACTCTTCATCGCAATCCTGTTAAAATGTTCTTCACTCACCGAAATATGTTCGGTTTTTTACGAGATACAACCCTTTTTTTTTAACTTTTATTACCCATTGCTCATCCTTTACAATGATTCGTCACACGCTGAAATCCATTCGGCCGTTTATGAAATACAAATCTAATGATCTTTTGTCTTTTTGACAATTTTTACCACTCTTTATCGCAATCCTATTACAAAACGTTACACGCCAAAATATGTTTGGCCGTTTACGAGATACAACACTAATGCCTTTTTGACACTTTTTACCACTCATCATCGTAACCCTCATACAATGTTACGTACCCTCCCAAAATCTTTTCGGTTGTTTAAAAGATACAACCCTAATGCCATTTAGACAGTTACAGTCTTTTTGGAACTGTTTATTACCCCATTGCTCATTCACTTCATTTCACCTTACCGTTTATATCCTTTATAACGATATGTCACACGCGGAAATCCTTTTAACACTTTAGATTATTATGCCCTTTTGGTTGTCACGGTATTTTTGACACTTCATCGCACCCTATTGCTTATCTTATCTTCATTACAAAGATTCGTGAAACGCTGAAATCCGATCATTCATTTTAAAATTAACCGATTCAAAGTCCTTGGTTAGATCAATAAATAAGTCCGTGGCGGCTTTGCCTACTGAAAATGTCAAATGATAGAAATATAAGCACAACAAGATATGGAACAACTATAAATGGTGTGTTAAAAAGATATTTACTAAATTTTTATTAGTTGTTAATAAAGTTATTTTAAAGCAAATTCATTAATTTTTTGGTAAATTTTCTGTTACTATTGTACACTATATTCTTCTTTATTATTATTTTCGATAAATTTAATTAATATGTAGCTACAGAGAAGATGTATTTTGAAAAGTAGTTTAATTTGATACGATGTTACCACTGAAATATAAATCGTGCGTGTGGCTCAAGTTGAGTATTCACTATGCAGCTCAATATTCGTAAACAGCTCTAATGGATACCACAGGCTTTGCATTGAATCTGTTTTGAAATCAGATTTCATTTCAAACGAGATGTTTTCACCGAAACCAACAAGCTAAACTGAGAGTTTAGATTGGAAAAAAAATAATTATACAAACTGTTTAAGTATTAAATCAAAAGTGGACAATTTTTGTATCAATGTTTAATTAAAATATGTTAATAAAAACGATTTAAAATTTGAGATAACAGTTTCACTGATTAATAAGATTAAAGAAAAAATAATTTTTTATAAAATGGTTTAACATATCTCTAAAATTTAAAATGTAAATCACTAAATCTTTATAATTTTTTTGAAACTGTTTATAATCTAATTCAAGATCCAAATCCTTATTCTTTTTCTTTTTTTATAGGGGGCCACCCATATAACTGAAGGTTGCTGTAACTGTGATAAATTATTTCCTGTCGTGCGCTGTTCCAAAGAGTCAGTCATGAGAATTTTTTTCTCTCAGTTGCTCTTTTTCCAACAATTTTTCCATTGATTGATTTTCTGATTATCTTCTTCTAATCTCTTCTGTTCTTTCATTTCGTCTTTCAGTCTTTTATTTTTATTACTTTTACGTCTTCCTCTATCTTAACCTAGGTCTACCTCTTCTTCTTGGTCCTAGCGGTGTCCAGTTCGTGATACTTTTTATCATTTCTGTGGGTGTTCTTCTTATTATGTGGCCTGCCCATTCTAGACGCCTTGCTTTTATGTATCTTGCTATGTTCTCTTCTCCCATTTCGTATTCAACTTCTTTGTTAGTCTTAATTCTTATTTCCCCATCACTTGTTATTTTGGGTCCCAATATTGATCTCATTATTTTTCTTTCCACTATTCTTAGATCTTCATCTTTTTTTGTTAGCGTCATGGTTTCAATTGCATAAGTAATAATTGGTCTAATAAATGTCTTGTACATTTTGATTTTTGTTTTTCTGCTGAGGTTTTTGGATCTGAGTAGTTGTTTATTCCTTCCAAAAGCTTGCATACCCTTCCGGATCCTCTCCTGTATTCTCTCTTTGCTGCTTTTTCCTATTGTTACTTCTAGATAGTTGAACTTGGTAACTTCTTCAAATTTATATTTTCCCGTTGTTATTATTACTCCTCTTCCAGCATCTCCGTTCACTTTCTTTATTAATTTGGGATTTAAAGGCCTGCAGATTAGGACAAGTGGGGAAGACGTGGGAAGGTAAGAAGTTCCACAATATGGAGACCCTGGGGATGAAGGAACGATCGAATCGATCCGTTCTCGATGTCGGGCACTGAACAGTATAAGGGTGCATGGAGTTTGCACGTCGCGTTCCTCTGGCTGGTCTGGCAAGTGGAGGCATTATATAGCGGAGTTCTTCTGAGCAAAATCCGTTTATGTATCGGTAAAACAAGGAAAGATCAGCCACTGCTCTTCGGTGGGATAATGGGGCTAGGTTTTTGGTGATACTGGTGTCGTTTGTTAGTCGAGCTGCCCTAGTTCTGGTGTATTGCATCCAAAACTCCGAGCCTTGACGGAGCCGCCGAACCCCATACATGCGAACAGTATTCAAGATTAGGCCGTATTTGAGCTTTGTAAAGAGTAGCCAAGTTGGATGGAGAAAAATATTTCCGTTCTCTAAACAGAAAGCCTAATTTCTTTCCTGCTGCAGTTGCTATGGATGCAATATGTTCGTTCCAGAGTAAGTCCTGGGAGATCGTTATACCAACCAGCGTAATGGAGTCGCCCGCTACCAGTGTCTTTTTTGCTTCTCTATCCAAATTGTTTATACCTTTTATTAAATCTTCTCTTTTCTCCGATACACGGTATATCCGATACCGCTTATTTATTTTGTAGTCTATAATAATAATAAATTAAATATTTGTTACTCTGACTATAAATTATTACACATAATTTATTAACTAAATAGAATAATTTATTTCCTATTAACTATGGCTAATTTCCTGCAATAAACTGACAAAGTTCAAATAATAGTCTATCTACATTAAACTTTAAACCTGTTTACACAAGTTTCATAGTTAACAATCCTCTTTGTGTTAATTTGTCAATGTTAAATTTATCATCAAAACTTTAATTCAATATGTTTGTTGTTATTAATACATCTGTTACGCCAGTGAAAATTTCCCATGTTTGCTTATACTATATCAGCTAAAATAAAAATAGGTAAAAAAACTTTTTAAGTTAAACGGTTTTATGTGAAACATACATTGCAATGTTTAAGATAAATGTACTAAAAACCAAAAAATAATAAAATAGATACAGTCGTGGGAATTATAAACATATGCATAGACTAGACTAAAATAAAAACGTGGGGCACGTCAATTGTCTACAATCGTTGATTAAAATGTTTGTTTTGTAATGTTACACTATAATTAGGCAGTTGTTCAACCGACAACGATGGACGTGTGATAAGTAGGGCTAGAATTTGGAAACAAGTTGGCAAGCTCGATTATAAGCGAGTTTTAGGGCTTCATAGTGTTGAGCGAGTAGTACTTTTATCGTATGTTTTGTCGATTAAAGACAAACTACGAGCAGTGAAACGATTCCTCGCCAGCCAGCAGTGTGAATGTCCAACAATAAACTAGTTGAAACATCTCTTTTATTTACATGGAGTGTATAACTATTGGAATATCCATGAGCAAGAAAATAGTAAGTAAGTAATTTCCTCACCGTCTGCCAACTGCCTAACGACGAATTAAACGATTCTTCTATCGCACATTAAGTCGATAATTTGTAGACAATTGACGTGCCCCACGGTTTTATTTTAGTCTAGTCTATGCATATGTTTATAATTCCCACGACTGTATCTATTTTATTATTTTTTGGTTTTTAGTACATTTATCTTAAACATTGCAATGTATGTTTCACATAAAACCGTTTAACTTAAAAAGTTTTTTTACCTATTTTTATTTTCTAGTTTTTAGTTTTTATTTCGCATTCTGTTTAATTCATTTAGTGCTTCATTATTGCAAGGTTTCTTGCCCGTTAGTTTATTGCAGTCCAACTCCTCTATACATAGTCCCTGCAAAGATCTTACTCTACTAAGAGCCACGTAGGCTTGACCTTCTTCAAACAGTTTCGCACCTAAGTATACGACTGCGTGATCCACAGTGCTGCCCTGCATTTTATGTATTGTAGAAGCCCATGATAGTATTAAAGGCAACATTCTTCTTTCAGCCGTCCCGTAATTGTACTTAGCTGGAAACTGTATGGCTTTCGGGTGTATAAGATGTACTCCGTCTCTTGCGAAATCTATTCGGACGGAAGGTACATCTGTTGCATACATCTGAGTTCGACGAAATTGAGGCCAAACGATTTCGTTGATGTAGCCTATAGCGCCATTTACTAATCCCTTTGCGACGTCAATATTGGACCGTAGCATGGCTTTTGCCCCCACAAATATTTCCAGTTCCGCTGGTAAACCCCCAGTTTTGTTGATATCAGCTGGTATTATGGTAGCTATATCCACATTGTCTGCATTTCGTGTGGCGTGTACTAGCTGATTTTGCGCTTTTATTTTGTAAATGCGAGCACCATTATTTCTGTACAAATTCAATACAGCAGAGTTGTGGTCGTTAACTTGTTGATTTGTGGGGTATATTCTTAACGCTTTGTCTATTGCAAACTCGTCACTCGTGTCTTGAAAAAGTCTTCCCATTAAAATACTAAAATGTTGGGTTGTTAGCTCACCGACTCTCAAAGCATTCAAAATATCAATAAAAGTCTGGTCACCTTGCTGACGCATATTTTCAGTTAATTCACACAGCGTGAATAAACGCCAGAGATGTGTAGCTGGTTGGAGATGTTCTGGCTGTTTGAAAACAGGTGTTCCTGATCGTTTTATAGGAGGCAGTTGTAAAAGATCACCGAGAAGTAATACGTTTACTCCTCCAAAAAACTCATTTTCATAGACTATTTCTATCACCTTCACTTTCTTTAGCTCGTTTTGCTTTATACTTTTCTTTCGCTTTTTGAAGCCTTCGTTTACGTTGTGTTGCAGTTTCTGTTTTATTTGTGTTTGTATTTTTTATATTTTTTATATTTTTTTTTACCATTTTGTTCCCACGAGTAATGGACATTTAAATGGTCGACCCCCCAGAGGTCCAATAAAGGGGCAAGGCTATGTACAACAAGATGCGCCTGAGTCTTGAGGGGAAAACGCTAACGACATATCATTTTTATCCACCCTAATGCCATACAGTTCTCGGCACATTTTAACCTTTCACCTTAACTTGGGTGGTGTACCGCTAACGACGTATCATTTTTAGCCACCCTAACGCCACACAGTCCTCAACACGATACAAAATCTTGACTTGGGTGGTGGATTCAGGCTGGATTAATCAGATAAGTAGGTACCTAAATTACAGATTCAATTTCTAAATTTAAATCTTATTATTATACGCCATTTAGTGGCTGCGCCCATCTTAAATATTGAGGTTGTATAGTGCACTGTATTCTTCTTGTCAAGCCCTTTTATTTGATACCCATATTGTTGGGATTGATAAAAAATTGTTATCAGCCATTTGGTAGCGGCGGCCATCTTAGATTTCAATTTTGCATAGTAAATTGTATTCTACTTGTTGAGACCTTTCATTTGATACCCATATTGATGGGATTGATAAAACCTACGTTATCCGCCATTTTGTAGCGGCCGCCATCTTAGATTTAATTTTTTTATAGTATATTGTATTCTGCTTGTTGAGCCCTTTCATTTGATACCCATATTGATGGGATTAATAAAACCTAAATTATCCGCCATTTTGTAGCGGCGGCCATCTTGAATTTATAATGATAATGAATAAACATAATTGTATTGTCACCAAAATCCAAAGTGTACACAAAATTTCAGATTAATCGGTTGACAGGAAGAGGGTGAAATTTGAATTACTAAATTTGACCCAAGAATAAATAAAACAAACGGGGTGAGCTAAATAAAACCGTTTAAAAAGGTACACGCCACTTATAATTTACTTTTATTTTTTAATCCTTCTTCGGCAAATACTGGAATCGGTAGTTCGCGTGAGTATTCAAGTGTTTTTTTATCGATAGGTTTATTATTGAAAAACAACGATCGCAAACTCCGCGTTGCAATCTCAAATCTGGAATATATTTACACTCTTTTAGGATTTTAATTCCTGCAACAATAATAAATAATAGTTTCATTGTTCGTAGTGTATTGATAGACATTTGTATTCTATTGTGTTTTGGTTGTAAAAATCGGTGTTGGTGGATTTTTATACATGAAATTCCTGCACGAAAGTTTGTATTTATATCTAAACAAGACGCGATCACGAAAACTTCAGTAAATATCAATCATTTATAAATAAAAACAGAAAATATTAATAAATTATGGAATTTATGATTATTGCTGCTTTAGAACAAATTAGAAAATATGATTTGTTATAAGATATAGTAAAGTTGGAAAATTTGCACTACGATTTTTTACTTAAGCATCCACCACACCCTCGATCAAAGTTCTTTGACAAAGTAAAGTTAACCCTTCGTTTCAGAGGAGCTTTAAAGGGCCCACTACACTCTAGATCGAAGTTTTCGACAAAGTGTCGAAGTTAGGTTATCCAAAGCAACGAGACTAACTTTATACTTTTTGGACTTCGAAAAAACTAAGTCGCTAGGAAGGTTTTAAAGACAGATAACGACCATGCCATCAAGGGTGTTTGTCCGGTCAACTTTAATCAACTTCGCGGGTAGTGTAGTAGCCGCTTTAAAGTGCAGACTACACAAATCATTCTTTACATGATATGAACTAGCAAGCATAAAACAGCAACTTAAGTCGTGTAATATAGTGTGTAAATTCGTACTCGAACTTTGGTGCATTTGACTCAAAAGCGAAAAAACCGACACAGAAGGAAAATGGCCCAAAGCTAAGCCAAGTGGTGCCTTTCTACACTCTCTTGCTTGGTCAACTTTGATCAACTTCTCGAGTAGAGTAGCGGAAGCTTAATCGAAGCTTTTCCACAAAGTGTCGACGTTAAGTTAGCTGAGATGAGGAGACTCACTACTTGTTAAACTGAGCTAGGCATGGTTCAAAGATGGATAACGAGCCAGAGGGTTGGTTTTTGTAACCATAAACTCCTTCTTCACAAGACATGCACTGATAAAACAGCAACTGAAAGTGTCACACTTCGTACTCAAACTTCAGGACTTTTGACTCTAGAGAAAAAAAAACGACACAAAACAGAAGTAGCCCAAGGAGTCCGAAGTGCCTTCCTACACTCGTGTGCTTCGTCGACTTCAATATACTTCGCGAGTAGTATAGTGGGCACATTACACTCTCGATTGAAGTTTTTCGACGAAGTTTCCAAATTAAGTAAGCCGAGGCATGAAGGCTCACTACATACTCTTTTTACTCTAAAAACTCGGTCCCTAGACAGGCTTTAAATATGAATAACAAACAAGAGAGTTTTTTCTTGTGACCACAAACTTATACCTTCCACGACATGCAATGGCAAGCATTAAACAGCAACCTAAGTCGCGTAACGTAGTGTGTCACCTCGTACTCAAACTAAAGACCCTGTGACTCAAGAGAAAAAAAACTGACATAGAACGGAAGTAGCTCAATGCGAAGCACCTTTCTACACTCTCATACTTAACTTCGATCTACTTCGAAAATGCAAAATGTAGTATGTCACTTCTTCCTCGAACATCGGACACTTTGACCCATAAGAAAAACGACACAGGACAAAGGTAGCCCGAAGTACTACAGAGGTCATACCCTCAGGTTATTACAAGACAATCTCGAATCACAAGCTTCCATAACACAAACGACAATCCTTAGAAGAACTCCTCCACCAAGACCTATGACTCCATTTCCTCGAACACCTAGAAAGCCTGCTAAGTGTATGGTGTCTGTTACAATAATACCAGACTTAAACGAAAACTTCCTCAGACTTATAGCAGCTCTTCTAGTCCTATCTTTTTTAGAAAGTTTAGGATATCGTTGGGTTTTAAGTTAGATAGATCTTCCTTTTCTATTTCGTATGACCTTAGGTATCCTAGTTTCTTCATGTGTCCTCTTAATCGGCAGTACTCGGTTAGTATTCTTGTTATAATACGAAGGTTCTTCTCACTGAGATTAAGACAGCTAAAAGATCTCTTCTGGTTGTAGTTTCCCAGGAGCGTGTTCGATCGTCTTAGTCCTTCCAGTAGTTGGATTTTTCGCTAGTTTTTCTAAGATTGTACTATTTCTAATATTGTACTACTGCTGATTCCACAGGATGGTTCTAGTCCCAGATATAGGGTTTCAGCTCCTTCTTTTGCCAGCTTGTCTGTTGTTTCGTTTCCTACTATTACCTACGTCTTAAAAGCTCATATTAGTCACAGCCAGGGAACTGTACAAAGACGTGTATCCGATTGGACCACTCCCCGAAGATCCGCGACGTTTAACCGTTTGTCAATAGCATCGCCTTCATCGCGAATCGATGTAACCTTCGTGATTATTTTTTTATACATTTTATAAATAATTATTTAATTTTACTTGATTTTCTAAATAAAACTATTTAACAAATTCAAATAAAATTCATGATTTGTATTGGTTTTTATGTACCGCCTCTGCTTGGTAGCTGGTCTTAGATCATGTTAAGGCAAAATTAACATATTGTATGCTAAATGATTGAGTATACCTAGAAAAGCTTGTGTTTTTTTGCACGAAATACTTGAAACAAAAATAATATAAAGATCTACAACTTAAATCACGATTGATATAAGTTTTATGGTAATCGTCAACTGTGGCCTATAAACCTAATTTTTATTCTCACGAGATTAAAACAGTTTTGTAAATAAGTAGGTAAGTACGTAATAACGTCTTCAGACAAACATCTTTAATTTGACATCTCATTTTTGTTTCTAGTCCTTGTTAAAAGGGTGGAGATGTAGTTATAGACAGACGGACGTACAGATAGATGGACAGACGAACGGATGGACAGACAAACAAAACAAAATCTACCTTTTCAAAATTTGATGTTGGTGTGAAAACAGTAACAGACCATAGTTAAATTTCTACTGTTAGAACTTTCGACAGCTTTCGGCGCAAGAAAGAAGCATATTTCTCTCTCTTTCGCATTGGAAGGATGTCTTTAGTAGTATATGCTTGAAGGTTACAAAAGAACCCCAAAAGACAGAAATAAGGTTTTCTTGTGAGTTTGATCCGGTCAGGTATTAAGCTGTTTTTACATTATACCTAATAACTAAAGCCCATATTGCCTTCAGTGAGTTTGGTAAACTTTTTAATTTATTAACAAAATTTTAACTTTTCGAGTTCTTTCATCTACCAATAAAAACTAAAGCAATTTGAACAAAATTTGAGAAAACTATCTGATAAAGCTCAATTCAAGCTTATAAATGGCGTTTTTTGAATGCTAATTTACTTATAAACGAAATAACCAAAAAGGACATCTTAGATAAATATACTTGAAAAGCAACTAATAGAAGTGTCTCATTTCATATTTATACATCTATGTTTAATCGAACTTATGTAAATATTTCTTAGACAAATTTAGATTTCATGTATGTTTTTCAGCATATATATGAGATGAGAATTTACAAGGCTCGTCAGGTACGAAATAAGTGAAAGAGAGAGAGAGAGAGAAACATTATCAAAGCAGGAAAAAGGTCAAAGGTGAGAGGGTTCTTTGAAACATCATGCTATTTGATTAGACGCGTTTGGGAATAATCCGCAAAATTTAATAAAATCTTAAAATATACATTTGCTGAATAATAGACTATAAATTTAATTTTAAAATATAAGTGCTGAGAAAATTTTATAGTAGACAGGGCGTGAGTCTCGGCGTTGTTCCAGAAATTATTCCGTGATATTAACTGAAAACTGAATATTAAAGACTTAGGTAATTATTATCTTATCTTAGTAAATCTTGAAAACTCTAGATCTTACTCTGACGTTACGGTTTCGATTTAGTTTTTTAATACTCGAAATAAAACTTGGGATCACTAATCCTTCTCTATTTTTTCACAAAATCGCGGGATTTAAAGCAAAGTCGATAATAATGGGTAGACCTCTTCAAACAAATTTGGATAAACCCTTGTATTTCAAAGAGGTATACTGTAACACCGCTCACAGCTCAATTTTGAACTACAGCTATTAAACTAAGTAGTTCTTACCGATATAGGCACGGAAACAATACGATAGTTTGTTACAAATTAAACATTTATGTTCTTTCACATACTTAATCTCATAAAATTTCAACAATATTTGAGCCATGTAATATCCTTTTTTCTTCAAGCGTATAATAATAACTATATTACTTTTTGCAACACAGACCGTAGAAATATCCCATTATTTTACTAGTACAAAAATGAATTTTCATTATTGTACTAATAAAATAATGGGGCGTTGTAATCAAGTAGGTAGGAACTGTCATTTTTAAACTTATTTAATTTTACGTTTGTCTGTTTTGAAAATTTTGTGAAAAATGTCTCAAGAATTGCAATGTACGCCTCCGGAATTAGTTGAAATAGCTAATTCCAGTATTGAAACTCTAATTCCAACGAAGTCGCGTAAACTGTATGATTTTGCATACGAAAAATTTCTAAAATGGTGCAATGAATATAATGTACAGCAATACACGGAAAACGTTATGCTTGCATACTTCACGAATTTGTCCAGAAAGTTTAAAAGTTCTACTCTATGGGCACAGTATTCAATGATTAAAAGTCAATTAAACATTAAACATAATGTTAAAATAAAAAAATATAGCAAATTAATTGCATTTATAAAGCGCCAAGGGGAAAATTATACACCGAAAAAATCAAAAGTATTAACACAAGATCAATTTGATAAATTTCTCAAGGATGCACCAAATAATGTTTATTTAGCAACAAAGGTAGGTACTTTCTTATTTCTTTTTAATCATTATTACGTTTATTAAACCGTTGACAGTGATATCTACTAGCAGATCAATATTTAACTTGACAGCAAATATTACCTCATTTCCTACTTATAACATTTAATGACGGTAGCTCAGTGGCAGAGCTTTTGTCTTCGGTCGCAAAGGTCAGCGGTTGTAATCCCGATGCTACCAGCTTTTTTTTATTTATTTCAACGTTTGTTTTAGGTTATATTAATATTTGGAGTCACAGGAGCCCTTAGATGCGATGAACTTGTTAATTTAAAGTCTAGCGAAATCCAAGATTTGGGAAATTTAATTTTGGTTAAAATCATAAACACAAAAAACAAAAAACAACGGTCGTTTACTATAATTGGCGATTTTTATTTGAATTTGGTAAGACAGTATACGGCTCTTCGTCCGGATGATATTGGCCTGCAGCGATTTTTTATTAAATACCAGAATGGTAAATGTCACCGTGTGGTAATGGGTATCCACAAAATATCAAACGTACCAAAAGACGTTGCTACGTTTTTGAAATTAACAAATCCTCATGAATATACAGGACATTGCCTTCGGAGGACTTCCGCAACTATTTTAGTTGACAACGGAGGTGATATTACCGCTTTAAAGCGGCATGGTGGATGGAAATCCACCAGTGTTGCTGAAGGGTACTTAGAGGATTCCATTTCCAGTAAAACACAAACTGCACAAAAAATACTTAATTGGCAAGAACAACCAAGTAATAGTTCTGGAATCGCTGACATAATAATCGACAATCAACTTACTAATAATATGATGTATACCAATGACAAAATTGTAAATGTCGAAGCTGAAAGCGGTGGCAGTGGCTTAAATTTAAACAACTGCAGTATACAAAACTGCACATTTAATATTACTGTTAATAAATAGGTAACACTTTATGTAATTTTTCGTTTGTATTAATTAAATAGTTGAGATATAAACAAAGCCTTCTATATTTTTTATAAAATGCATATTATTATTACGCTTGAAGAAAAAATAGTATATGTTACTCGGAGCAGAAGGCCCATTATATGTTTCGCCCAGTTTGCACAGCCTCGGCTAGCGCCTCGGCAGTGCAAGAATCTGGGCTCAACAATAATGTTGGCCTTCTACTCCTAGTAACATAATATACTATTTTCGCCTTCAGTTATTAAACAATATTACTATAAAGGACGAACAAAAAACAGAATTGTATAAAAAATGTCTTAATATTTAATAGAAATGGTGTCACAGTTGGAGAAAAGCCAATTATTACGACAGCTTTCTTTATGAACAATAGTCATTCATTCAGTTGTTCTGTAGTAGAAATTTTCATATTTCCCTAGAGTGTCGTAATATATGCAAGAGCGTCATAACACTCACAGTCTTAGTTTGAAAACTAAATATTTATAAAGAATTTCAATTAAACTTACTTTATTTCTACACATTCTTGTTAATTAATTATAAAAGTAATAATTTAAATAATGCCTTTTAAAAATAGCATTCACTAAAGTCTGTCGAAAAGTGAACAATACTTTTAAGAAATATTCCATACTAGTTGCTAGCGTTCCATAGGTAAATCTTTCATTAAATTTCTGTCAAAATTTCATGACAATCAAACATCTTCACGCCGAGTTATCACGCTCAAAGGGAAAGTACCTTTTTAAAATCGGTCGAAAAATGAGCATCGAAAAAAGAGTCTAAAATTTGGACGAAAGAGTATTTATGATAGTAAATTTTTACGAACCCTCCGGGGGTAAGAAAATGTATCTGATTGGTCAAACTTATTTTGCACCCGAAAAGCACTGTTGTTTAGTTTCGCACGTAAGTCATTCTAAATATTGCTAGATTTAAAAAGATATGAAAAATTTTGAACCACAGGGATGTCGAAAAGAAATTAGCTTACAATTATTAAAAATGCTACAAAATCGAATAGTTCAATAAATATATTTTACAGAAAATCGATTGAGCAATACTTTGCCTTTCCTGTCTTATTTTTGTTGAATATAAATAAAGAAGTTTTTATCGTTTCATGTAATGTCGATATTGATTTAACATTAGCGCTATCAGTATGATAATGACAGTGCATATTTTCATATCCTATTTTACGTTTATAAATATATTTATTCTTTTACAGAAATGATGAGTAAAACTTTATTATAGATTTTGTTTAAGTATTATTCTATCTATAGTTATTTACCACAGACAATAACGAGTAATGGTTTTCCATTTCTATTGAACACAATCTACTGATATCAAGAAAAATTTATGAGAAAATAGAAAACTGTGAGAAAAACAAATATTGATTGTAAAAATGTCTATTCAATTGAAATAATACACGACTAACGTAAAGTAATGAAATGTCTAGGTATTTTTTGTATAATATACAGGCCAGCGACAAGGTGTATAACTGACGCAAAATAATTGAATAGAATTTAATTTTTGATACGTTGTAAGTAGTGAGTACTGTTTGTAATCCAAAAAAGACGGATAAGAAAGCATTTGATAGCTAAAGAACATCAAAAAATTCAATTTTTGATCTGTATCTCTTAATCAGTTCCAATCTTTGGAGATTTTGCTGCTACTATAAAGGCATGATTGGAGAGGAAGCCTAGTAGTGCTTCTACACAAAAAAGGAAGTCTAAAATAAAAATCTGCAGGCCTATCTTTATGCTTAGTCAAGTATACAAACTCTTCATGAGCAGGTTTTCGTAAGGGATTTAGCACAGCAGACAACTTCCTGAATATAAGAACAATAATAAGAAAGACAAATGATAACAATCTCCCTTTATTCGATGCCGCTATGAAATATAATAAGGCATTCAACAGTGTTACTTTGCTTTACTCTGTAGCCCACTTGACAACAAGTCTCCAGTCCTTTCTGACCTTTGCCCAGCTCCATCAAATTCTCTACGTCCATAGCTTTAAAGTCTCCTGCTATGTTATCCCGCCACCATAGTGGAAGTTATCCACACCACTTCTATGAACAAATGAGGGATCCAACGGGAAACCAACTTCGTAACACCCAGTTCTTTATCTAGGATCTTTTGGTTCAAGGTCTTTGATATGCACAAAGATACCTCTATCTCCCTATATTAATGAGCTGACGAACCCCATCCATGCCTTCAATCTTATCAAAGAAAATCAAAGTGCAGAAAATGTCACCAGAAAAAATTACATGACCAGAATTTGGGCAACTTAGGGTACGCAAAACACCAAAGTATCTGAGAAGCAAAGTGTTCAACCAATGCATTCTCCAAATATTGATGTATAGATACCATTCATGGACCCTATCTAGAATAAACTGGACACAACAGAAAGAGTAATGAAAAGGCTAATTCTAGGTATCAAATTCTCAGACAGGGAGAATAGATGGATCAGGTTTAGAACAAAAATAGAAGACATCTCAACAAAAATTTAAAGAAAAAATAGGGTTCTGTAAGGCAAAAAGACCATCGATGGAGTACCTTAATACAACAATAGGGACCATACGAAGATAAGCGTGCAAGAGAAAGACTGCAGAAAGATGACTTCAAGGTTATAGCCGGAACTAATTGGCAGTACGATGCTGGAAGGAGTTGGAAGAGGCTTATATCCAAATATCGAGTACAGAAAGTTAAAGAAGAAGATCTCGTAATCGGTAAGTTTCTAGAGAAAAACATAAGTAACTATTTTTTAAAGTTTGCTACAATTTGAGCTTAACCGTTGCTCTTTATGCGTACGATTATTTGAAAATTTGTCATGTTTGTTTTTATATTTTAACTAACGTTCGTAAGAAGCACCGACCGAAAGATAAAAGTAATGGAAAATAAAATTGTAGTCAAATCAAATTTAATTACAGACCGCGACCTTTGGTGTAATACTTCACTTGTAATAAGAAAAAAAGGAAAATTGGGGAAATTGGTCTTAAAAAAAAATGTCATTTTACGTCACGAATAGATCTAAAACATCTAGTTTAAACAGGAGTTCATCTATTACTGTTTATATAAATAATATAAAATAATTTATTGTTCTTGCAACAATGTCAGCTTAAAGCTTGAAAAGACAATTAAACTTTAGACTACTGGTATAGTTTCCACTTTATAACTTCCTGTCTTTTCGAGGGTAGGTCTCTTTTCTTTCACCGGTCGACCCCCTCATTTTGTCAAACATCTGTTTCAAACTTCCTTCGAGGCAAGAAGTTGCGCTTCAATAATTTTGCGAATATCTTAACGTTTCCTGATCCTTTATTTATACCTTATACCTTGGAGAATTCTTACGAAATGTCTGAGTAGAAATAAGATAGAAGTTAATTTTTTTATTTTTAAAATCTTGAGCGCTTGTTTATGAAATTACCTAAAACCCCTCTTTGGGAGAAAGGTCTGATTTAATTCATTAAACTTAAATTAAATTCAGTAGCAAGAGGAATTTTAAGAGAGACTTATACATAAATTCCTAACTGTGAACACAGAATGCCGCAACATATCAATCGACTCATATAAGGGCAAAACCAAACTATAGACACTGTGTTTCGCTCTGTTAGAGCTCATTAGTACAGTACAGGTTATGTCTCTCCAGTCACCAATGAGGAGACATCCCCATCTGCACTGTGCTTCATCTACCAATCCTACTTTCTACATTTGAAAGATCTCTTCTGGTTATAGTTTCCCAGGAGCATTTTCTAGATCGTTCCACTACTTAGATTTTTCTCTATTCACTGCTTTCCTTAGTGTTTCTAAGACTGTACTTCTACAGATTTCAAAAGATGGTTCTAGTTCTAAATATGGGGTGTCAGCACCTTCTTCTGCCAGTTTATCTGCTGTTTCGTTTCCTCCTATTCCTATCTGTCCTGCAACCCATAAGAAAGTAACAGTGTTATTTTGTCTTAGTTTATTTAGTATGCCAAGGCATTCCCAGACCATTTTTGAACTGATTGTGTGCGAGATCAGACCCTTAATGGCTGCTTGACTATCTGACATAATTACAATCTTTTGTCTTCGATTGTTTCTTTTTATATTAAATGCAAATCTTTCTCAGGTTTTCTGACTATTTGGATCTAGGTCCAAAAACCCTTGTTCCTGTTCCTTTATCTGACTTGGAGTCATTCATATACCATTTTATGGCATTTTGGATTAGCCCCAATATGGTGTCTTTGTCCCATTTAGATTTACTACCCAGTTAAGTGGTGAATTTTCTTACAATGTTAAATTTCTTTGGCATGTCATTTTGGGGTATTTTTCAAATTTGATCAAATTGAAGTAATCGAGGTGTTTCCTTGATTATTCCCTCTTTAACCATTCTGTACATTGTTTTTTGAAGTAAAACTTCTTTAGCGACACTAGGAGTAAAAAAGTTATTCTAACGGACGTGACGTCATTCTAATAACAGAAACCGGAAACAAAACCTAATACTGACACGATTTTGCATGGGCGCCGGCAGCAGGGTGCAAGAGGGTGCGCTTGTACCCCCCTGCTATGAAAGAAAATACCTGAATTTACCAGAAAATTACATATTTTTTTAATTTTTTTATTAAATTATTGTTTGAATAAAAACTAAAGGCGTCGCGGTTGCTGTCCAAATCATTCTACATTCTATATATATATTAGATCATAATAGTGTGTAGATGCAGATGCACCCCCTGAAAATAATCCTAGCGGCGCTCATGCGATTTTGCCTCCTATATGAAATAAAATTAAATCTGTAATTGTATGAATTGACAGCTGATCATCTTGTCAATCGAAATACATTGTATAAATAGTTTTTTGTGTATAAAGTGTTTGTATTAAATATGAATAAACAATGTGGATTTATTAATGAAGAAAGTGATGAAAAAATATTGATTGAAAATGAGTGAATAGGTAGGTACTCTATATGCATAAATTTTATTTTTGGTGTGTAATTACACTATTTATACCTAATTATTTATACCTATTATTTATACCTAGCTATTTTCGTTTTATAGACTTAAAGAGCTAAAAAGAAAAATAAATTGTGAACGTCAAAGGGGATATTATAAGCGCCAGAAAGATTTGAAGAAAAATGACAAAAATGAAAAAATGAAGGGACAGCCACATTCATTATGATTTGATTAAGTAAGTTTATATACATACATACATATTATGATAGTAAATAATTGTTTATACGGAATCTTTACGTTGAGTAAAGAAGCATGTGGCACGTTTTTGTTCATAAAATAATAATATTCAAAATATTTTAACACTTTCTTATACTTATATACTTATACCATAAAGGCCATAAAACCACTGGTCAAGATGGCTGACCTTTGACCACCAATAACAGATCCTTCGTAGACGTGAAGGAAACAAACTTAACTCAGGATTTTAAATTTTATGGAATATGCTATAAAATGCTACAAAATGAAATGGTTATCTAACTATCGAAGGCTCTTGTGTTGTGATGTATTACAATAAGGTAGATACAGCTACAAAATAACACATTCTAAACGTAATGTGTGTATATTTTTAATATTGTTTACCTATTATTGAAGCAAAACTTCTTTAGGCACGACTAGGGGTAGATTCTAACGGAAGATTCTGATGGAAGTAACTGTATAATTTTAGCTATGGGAGCAGTTTAAATTTCCGAAATTTATTTATGAAATTTTCAAACGGTTTCAAATACATTAATGGTATTTATAGACTAAAATCTATGTTTCACATTTTAGTTATCATAAACCTATTATTTCATATATAAAAAAAATAATGATAACTTTCAAATTCCTATTTCTAATGAATAATATAAATATAACATCTCATTTTTTTTTTGTAAAGTATATAGGCAATAAATATGATTGAATTGTAATTAAATATTTATTTTCCGATACGTACGTCAACAAGTTTTACTTCAATCGCGCGTAAAGGTTACACGCACACTTTTTTTTTACACTTTCTATGATCTAGTCTGTCACAGGCCATAGAAAAATCTCTGTAAATCCCATTAGTTTGGCGTCTGCTGTAAATTGTTTCATCGATATACTGTAACTGTTTTCTAACAAAACAACAAATATCAAATGTTTTTATACAATGATATATAAATAGCCCATAATAAAACACAAAAAGTGGAGAATTTCCGTATACTTTACACTATTTCACACTATTTACATCCGCAAACCGTATCCAAAGCCCTATACAAATAAACGTAATACCATTCGGATTTTAGCGGTGACTTCTTGTCCTGTCTGAAAATACGTGAACATTTTTTATACCTTTTATGTCTTTGCAACTGCTGCGGACTCGAAAACGTATAAAATGCGCTTTTTCAAGAAGTAATATATAGCAAACTAGAATCACAGTTGACATTTTGATATGGAATATGGTTCGCTTTTCATATGGAATATTTTTAGATCAAAAATTTTTAAAGCGCATTCTATTTCTCACTCTCGTTTTATTTGTTTAAAAGAATCTTGATTTAAGTGTTGAGTGTATTTGTAACTATCAGTTTCAAAATAATCCACTCGATAATATAATATCCCTAGGGAAGATTATGATTGTGTGTATCACTATTATTTTGCCACGTACTTTTGATGTAATAAAAGAATAAAAATAAAACAATAAATTTTTAAAAATTAATCAAGTTCTTCAAGTAGGAGTTCAACTCCAGCTGAGATCGGTAAGTGGTTTTTCTACTGGCAAATTAGTGCCCAGCTCAGCCGTAGAGGGTAAGTACAAAAATAAGAGTGAGTCGCGCCACCGATTTGTACTGTTAAAATCGGAAACCCCTGTTGTTCCAGGCACTGACCTATCTCACTGGAGATAATTAAATAAATTAGGACTCTTAATCAAGATTAATTGAATTGCACGTATAAGAACGTTAAAGTGAGCTAAATAAAACGAAAATATCAAACTAGACCCTCCTTTAATATAAAAAAAAAAATATAGTATGGGTTTACACTACTGTTAACCCTAGCGCCTTAACAATGGTTACCTAATGAAATAGTGCCCCTGTTTAGTGTGATCACACGTTCTACTTAACTAAATTTTACAAAAGATTAACACAGCAATAAAATATACAATGTTCTCAGTCAGAGAAATAAATATAAAAAAAAAATTAAAGTAATAATATTAAAGGCCTATAGCTTATCTGTTCGGATTCCAGAGACAATCTTCTCAAGACCTTGGCTTCAGGTTTTCCTCAACAATTAGGACTGAACCAAAATAATCTAGGCCGTATCAAGAACAAATTCGGCTTGCTCAAAACAAATAAGGCTCGAACCAAAATAAAATCAGCCGTACCAAAAACTTAGGCCTGTACCAAGGTCTTAGGCACGTACCAAGAATTTCAGCCTGTACCAAAAACTTAGGCCCGTACCAAGAATTTCAGCCTGTAACAAGAACCCTATTGTAATAGGGTTTATTTTCTCTAGAATCGTGGCACTCTCAACTGGTATGAATGTGCGAGGACGTGAACGTTGCTAACTGTACTGATAGGTGATTTAAACACCGCCACTCGAAACTGCAATTCGCCGGCCTGAATGGTATTGACTTAACCAAACAACTCGCTGACTGTACCGTGATCTATCCACAGAAGATTTCATACAAATCCCGACACGCCGTTTTCCATCGAATCACTCAAAAATAACAACAGAATCTAACTCCAGCAACGATTCGAATGGATAATAAGGTTTAGTTTCAAAAATCCAAAATCAATTGTTACAGATGCACTGTGATTTAAAACTTAAACCGAAAAATCCTCTGGTAATTCACTAACAATGGTTGCAGTAGACGATCAAAAGCAAAAACATGGGCCTGCTTGACTGTTCTCAACAACGAAAATGTCACGCACCCCGGAAATAAAATGGTCTCTAACTCAGCTATTTTTAATTAAACTCACCGGCCTTTGACAAATCAGATGTCAGTGTAATGAGCCACCTCACTGCAGACAACAACATGACGGATTACAAAACAGAAGAATTAGTCAGACAGCTGTTTATAAGCGAAAGTTACAGTAAATTTTAAAGTAAACATAACAACAATAATTTGTGGCCAGAATATAATAAATAGACGGTGATTACCTACGAACAACCAAGAATCAACTTATTTTCAATTCTGAATGCTACCGTTTAACCCTAATTCTGATGCAATCGTACAGTAAGTAGATACTAATGTTATCTTTTAGAAACTATTATTCTTAGAGCAAATTTAGCCCGTGACAATTTATTATATGATATATTGCACTGGTAATTATAAACATATACACATTTAAGCCAATAAATCGAACTATAATATTGTTTATCTATTTCTACAAATAAGAGCATTAATCATTTAAACACATGACTTTGTAAATGTTATTATAGTATAAATATAATACGGACCTGTCGCTCGAAGTTTTTCCTAACTTCTTAAAACATCGCAATACAGAAGGTCTACGTGACAAAAGACACCACTATATCATGTGCTATTCGAGTGCAACTCTGTGATTGACCAATAAGAGTCATTTCTTTCCGAGTGTTACTTTATCTAATACAATTACAAAACTAAAACTAGCGACCCATTTCCTTAAGGGCGACTCACACTCCCTGAAATCTATTGAAAGAACCGTGTTACCGAGGAAAAAACCATATCTATATTAGAAATACAGACAAATTAGATAATTAATTTTTAATTTTTGATCGTCCTTAAGACCCATTGTATTGATTCATCACCTTTTATAAATTGAAAAGTTACTGAAATTACATCTTTTATTTCCGTAAGTTTTAATTAAAGTTCAAGTACCTATGTAGACATCTTCATTATTTGTCTTTGATATTAATTAATTTGGCAAAAATAACACAAATTGCTGCTTTTATTTAAACGAAACAAAAGTAAAGTAATGACAACGAACGGCATTTAAAACAAGACATAATTAAGCAGCACAAGTAAAGCAACCATAAGCAGAAATTCAAAAAGTTTGTACGAGCGTCACATCTTTTCATTATAATAATAATTGCGAAAAAATTAGAGAACATTTAAAAAATTTAGGTCAAATCTAGACCTAACTCTATAACACAATGTGTAATTTCACAAAAAGACAATAAAATTACTGAATAGGTTTTGTTTATTTGTTCTAAGTGATCGTGACTGGGAGCCAAATGTTTTTAATTTAATTTTAAACTCTAGCTCGAAAGGACCAACAATATTTACTCAATTTATTAAGTCCCCGAAATTTAAGAATAAAAAAATATAATAATCTTTAAAACACACTTGAATATAATAGAAAATATTGCCCAATTTATCCTTTGTTGATTAAATTAGGAATCGTCATATAATCCGTTTCTTCATTTGGAACAGTTAAAATGGTTTATCTCCTATCAGATACCGGCGGAGATAAAAACAACTCTTAAGAAATCCGCTTCTTCTTTTAGAATAGTTAAAAGTTTTATCTCCTATCCAGATAGAGGAAGAGATAAACAAAACTCTTTTAAGAATCCGCTTCTTTATTTGGAACATTAAAACAGTTTATTTCTTATCCAGATGTAGGCGGATATAAACACAACTCTTAACGAATCCGTTTCTTCATTAAGAACAGTTAAAAGGTTTATCTCACATCCAAATATAGGCGAAGATAAACACAACGCTTAAGGAATCCCCTTCTTCATATGGAACATGAAACAGTTAAAATATTTATCTCCTATCCAGATATAGGCGGAGATAAACGGAATTCTTAAGGAATCTTTCTCTTCATTTAGAACAGTAAAAAGGTTTATCTTCTATCTAGATATAGATTGAAATAAACACAACAGTAAAGGTGCTGCAAGAGAACGAGCACAAAATCGATCATTTTTACATGTAAATCTCCATAAGAAAATTGAAGGTCCATTCTGGTCATTTTTGGCTAATTTATCCCCCACCACTTCAAACATGTGACTCTTTTACAGACTGCGCATGCGCGACTTACAATCTGAACCAATGTTTCACTAACACTTGTAGAGACGTCATCCGATGTTAAGTAAAAAACACTCCGCTTGCTAAGATCGAACCTGGGCCGTCTGCATGATAAACAAGTACGTTAAGCACCATGAGAACGCAAAATAAACAAGCCTTATCGTGATTCAGCTAGTCCAAGAAGGAACATTTGAGACGCTTTTTAACCGCTTTGGAACCGCTTTTGAACCTCTCTTGAACTGCATTGAACCGCTTTTGAACTGCTTTGAACCACTTTTTAACCGCTTTGAACCGCTAAACCAGTACAAAACCAAAACTTTGACTCAAATTCGGTTCAAAGCGGTTAAAAAGCAGTTCAAAGCAGTTCAAAAGCGGTTCAATGCAGTTCAAGAGCGGTTCAAAAGCGGTTAAAAATCGTCTCAAATGTTCCTTCTTGGACTAGCTGAATCACGATAAGGCTTGTTTATTTTGCGTTCTCATTTCTCATGGTGCTTAACGTACTTGTTTATCATGCAGACGGCCCAGGTTCGATCTTAGCAAGCGGAGTGTTTTTTACTTAACATCGGATGACGTCTCTACAAGTGTTAGTGGAACTTTGGTTCAGATTGTAAGTCGCGCATGCGCAGTTTGTAAAAGAGTCACATGTTTGAAGTGGTTGGGGAAAAATTAGCCAAAAATGACCAGAATGGACCTTAGATTTGCTTATGGAGATTTACATGTAAAAATGATCGATTTTGTGCTCGTTCTCTTGCAGCACCCTTACTCACAACTTAAGGAATCCGCTTCTTCATTTAGAACAGTTAAAAGGTTTATATCATATCCAACTATTTGCGAAGATAAACACAACGCTTAAGGAATCAGCTTCTTCATATGGAAGAGTAAAAACGTTTATCTCCTATCCAGATATACGCGGATATAAACGGAACTCTTGAGGAATCCTTTTCTTTATTTAAAACAGTAAAAAGGTTTATCTTCTATCCCGATATAGGTGAAGATAAACACAACTCTTAAGGAATCTGCTTCTTCGGTCAGAACAGTTGCGTGAGGAATTATTTTAAAACAGTACTCCAAAAATAAACGTTCCTTCTCTATAAATCTTCAATTTTTGTATTATAAAACGTGGTATAATGTATGCAAAATCGGGTGCTAGAGATTCTTCTTCGATCTAATCATATCAGTTTCCAATTTTTACCGTCTTAATGCACCTCTTTCATTTTGTATGAAAATGTGTTAGGACTCGATATTACGAAACGCTTTATCTAGGTCAACTTCATAATAATAATAAGCGCGTATAATTTGTCGACTTGGAAATTGAGATAAGAGCCTACGGTTAAGGGCAGCAGCAACCAACGTTTTAACGTGCCTGGCGTTAACTGAGTGAACAGATTGCCCACAAAATTGCGTGTTTCGTTGCTGGCTTGACTGACGGATAATTTCTAGACTCAGCTTCGTATTAATATTCTTGTATTCACTACTGCAAAGGACTCGAAAATATAATGAATAGGCAATTTGGGTGTAATTATTCATGAAACTTGCACAAAATGACATTTTTTAGAAATATATATTCATATAAAAGGTTTTTACGACACTTACCACACTTAGGAACTAAAATATTTCTAATTACGTTTTTTAATTTGTAATTTACATATTTAACCTACTTTCTAAAGATTACATTTAAAGCCAGCAACACACGGAGCGGTGTATCGCAGCGGTACACCGCAGAACCAAATCGCAGAGGATTACCGTAAGAGTCGCTTTCACAGAAGACGACATAATCACAGTTTTTGGTTTGCATTATCCTTGAAAATCTTAAAAAGAGTGTCAAAAAATATGGAGTAAAAAGTAGTTACGTAAAAAAAACGGCACAATCGCGTTAACTTATTACGTGAGTTGACGAAATAAGAAGCAGACCAACGTAACTATTTGGTTTTGAGATCCGCTCAGTCCTTGCAGTAGAAAATATGACTTCTTAATTCTACCTGGCATATCGCTAGCAATCTTTTAGCCCTAGGGTTTCATTGCAAGAGCTGCACACACGCCGCGGTCGATCTTGCGATGCTGCTTGAGGGGGCAAACCGCTGCGATACACCGCTACGTGTAAGTCCGGCCTAATACCATTTTTCGAAGTAGCAGAACTGCCCGTTTATGAAATTTTGGATAGGACAAGTCGTTATTACAGTTAGAGAAAACTTAGTTTTTTTTTTTCATGTCCATCAATTTTTTTCAGATCACGCTAAGAAGTGTGTTAGTAGGTTGTTACACAAGCCTGAAAAATAACGAGAATAAATATTTTCTCAACTAAATCGATAAATCGGTTAAAATTTCTTGAATCGAGGATGTCGGTCTCTGTCTGTGTTTGTTTTCTAGTTTATTGAAGATTCAATGGCCTGTAAAATACTAACATTGACGCTCGTGGCACAACGATTTTATACGAAATTTATATTGTGTTTAAAGATCCCAAACGTTTCTGTGCCCATCGCGTGACATTTTACTGCCAAAATCATGAGTGTTTATTCCCTTCGTAAAGTGTTGATAATATAGAAATTATAGACATTTAACCTTCGACAATTTTATGCATAGTTGATGTGTTTAATCACCTTATATAAATCATTTGTTATATTTTCAAATATAATCAGGAGAGCCACGTAAGTTTTGTCGCAGGAATTATATTTATGTTTTAATATTGTCTCCTTATACAACGCCTTATATGCAGCTATTGGATCTAACTTTCCGTAGACGAATAAAAAGGGCATACAACAGAGAAATTGAAACATATATGGTCCACAATCCTGAAGCCTAAATCACAACAGTTAAGTCTTGTGAGTCTTTATACAAAAGTTTTAATTGAACAACGTCTAAAGATAAAGCTATATATAGCTTAAAGTTTCCTAGTAGATCAGGGTAAATCATGAAGCCAAAATGACAGTATATACTGTTTCCCAGTGAATCAGAGTAAATACTGTGACCAAAATTATCGTATATGTTGTTAAGTCTTTGTAGGTTTTTATACAAAAGCTTTTAATTAAAGACGAACTTTAGGTAAAGCTACATATAGCTTGAAATTTCCTAGTAGATAAGGATAAATCCTGGAACCAAACTCACAGTATGTAATCATAAGTCTTTGTGGGTCTTTATACAAAAGTTTTAATTGAACAACGTCTAAAGATAAAGCTATATATAGCTTGAAGTTTCCTAGTAGATCAGGGTAAATCCTGAAGCCAAAATGACAGTATCTACTGTTAAGTCTTTGTAGATCTTAATACAAAAGCTACCAACGTCTAATGTTTTGTATAGCTCATAGTTTCCCAGTAGATCAGAGTAAATTCTGTTGCCAAAATTATCGTCTATGTTGTTAAGTCTTTGTAGTTTTTTATACAAAAGCTTTTAATTAATCAAGAACTTTAGGTAAAGCTACATACCTATACCTTAAAATTTCCTAGTAGATAAGGTTAAATCCTGAAACCAAACTCACAGTATATACCTATCAATTAGTATTAAATATATAAGTAGAACTATATATATTGAGATTTAAAAAAAATATAATTACATTGTAGAAGCTTACTAACTATCCTCTGATTTATTACCCTGTATCGTTCGAATTGGATGTTATATAAAATAGGTCCCGCACTTCTGCATTATGTGAGCAAGCAACGCAAATGAAATATGGCTGATGTAGGTAAAATGGGCCAACCGAGTGTGAAGGTGTTATAAATAATTCGGTTAGCAGCAGTCGACGGACATAGATTATCATGAAACATGGATGTCACGTTGATTAGGGAACTGTGTGACACCAAATAGCTAACTCATGCAGCAGGATGCATTAGTCAGATCGGTGGCTTCTGCATGGCTATGATTAACTAAGCTTAAAAGATTCAAATATATAAAGCACTATATTTGTAAAGCTAATATATAAAAATCTAGAAAACACCAACAAATCCTTTAACTTCTTTGTCATCTAAAAATAAGTCTAGCAGAAATGTACCACAAAAAGTTGTTTCTGAAAATGGTGTAGCGCAAGATATAAAAACAAAAGAAGGCGTTGTCTCGATAATATATATAATTTTGAGAGGAGCTTAACCCACTAAATAATACGAAAATGTTTTTAAACGAACCCAAAATAAAGTAGATTTTTATTGTATATATAAACTGCCCGTCAAAATTATTGCAACACTTAAAAAGTCATTACACTTTGACTATTAATATGTTCCCAAATATATGAGTCAGGAGGAGAGCACAAAAAGGGGTAGTACAGGTAGATGATGTAATCGAGTACCATTTGATTTTGACTATGAACCTCGAGAGATAGAGCCATGTGTAGCTTAGAAATAAATAATAGTTTTGTAAAACTCAGCCCAAGATATATATCTGTGAAAGTCAGAACCAAATAGCCAGGGGTTGCCTTTAAGGGAAGAAGCACATATCACATACTATAAGATTGTCTGTGTGAGAGTCATCTTATCGGCTATATCTAAAAAGAATCCATGTTTAAGACTTTATCTCATCTTCTACTTCCAAACAACTATATAAGAACTCTTTTCTAAAGTTAAACTAAATAACAATATTTCTGAAACATTCCCAATCACCAAGGGACTTAGACAAGGATGCTGCCTGTCGCCCACTTTATTTAAAATTTATTTGGATGAGGCTCTCCGAAAATGGAGAAGAACATGTAGAGGTATGGGCATAGAACTAGATGATGAAACAACACTCTACACACCGCACTTCGCTGATGACCAGGTGGTGGTAGCGCAATACTTAGAAGATGTAGAATTTATGACCAGAAAACTAGTAAAAGAATATGAAAACTGGGGTCTCTCAGTAAATATTTTGAAGACAAAAAATCTGTGTATAGGAGGTGAACAGCAAGATATTGTACTAAACACAGGAGAGCGAATAAAGGGATGTGAAAACTATACGTAACTTAGGAACTAGAATAGAGCACTCGGATCGGAAAGAACACGAAATAGAGGAGAGAATTGTTAAAGCCAAACAAATAATTGGAGCAATGAATTCATTTCTATGGTCTAAGAGTATATCCAACGAAAGAAAACACCAGTAGTACAATTTCATTTTTAAAAGTACAATTCTAAATGGCTGCGAGTTTTGGAAAATATTAAAAAGAATAGAAAAGAAACTTCTTGCTGTAGAAATGGACTATTGGCGAAGATCAGCCAGAATATCTAGAATGCAAACAGTAAACAATGAACGGATTAGGGAAATCATGAAGGTCGAAATAAACATAATCGAAGAAATACAACAACGGCAACTCTGTTGGTACGGACATGTAGAAAAAATGAACCACGAACGACTACCGAAAAAGATTTTGAAAGGGAAACCGCCGGAAAGAAAAACACGTGGAAGGCCAAAAACTTCATGGGTAGGGGGAGTACGAAAAGCCATGCCGGAAAGAAACCTTCAAGGAGGAGACTGGAATGACCGACGAGGCTGGAAGCAAGGAACCGAAATGTGGCGAACGCTATAAACCGCTACAAACCCCCAATCTCCTGGCGTTACAATGTGACACTATAGGTTTTAAGAACCAAAATTTATTTTTTACAGTTTTAGTATATAGATGGTGTCTTGAGAAAGCAATTTCTCGCAAGAAATTAGTGCCACAAAGATAGCAATTTTTCACAAACTCAACGTATAGTGTCAAATAAATTAGATGTTTCGAAAAAAACGTAAAAACTATTCTAAATCACTGTTAAAAAAATACTACATAAAAACGATTTCTTTCTAAAATCAGAAAAGAGCAAAGTTGCCGCTTTCTAAGGTTTTGATGCCAACAAAGGAGGTTTTCTTTTGATTCTTAAAAGTCATTATCAAAATTAAATTTAAGTAACAATTAAAGAGTTTCTCCAAAGTTAGACTATTTTCCACTTTTGCTAGCAACATAAGGAAAAATCCTATAAATAAGAGTCTGGTTTCATTCCACTCGTCACGAAAAGTTAAAATGAACAAATCTTCTAGTTGTTTAAAAATTCTAGAAATATATTTCTACTCAAAGCGCGGAAATATCAATACTCGAGTGTACACTGCAAGTGTGAATATGAGTAATTTACGTTACTTATGTATTTAAAATTTCATTTATATCATTATATACAAAAAGTAAAAAAAAACTACATACCAAATTTTGTCTTGAACAGTTTGTTGCTCTTTGTTGTTGAATTAGTTTAGCAAGTCTTAATGTTCGTTGTGCTACAGTTAAATATTCATTTCCATCTAAAAAATTCTCTGGTGACGCACCATTAGTGACATCTTCTAGTACAGTTTCTTCCGGTAAAACAGGTTTAGGTGTAACAGTTGATAAAGGAACAGTTTTTGCTATAAGACTATCACTTCGAACACTCCACTGGCTGCTACCGAATTGCTTCATATTCATTAAATCTCCGAAGCTACCTAAATGTTTATTGTTTAAGATTTGGTGTTTTAGTGGTAATTATTGCTCAGATTTGTAACAGGAAGATCGTTTAATGTTCTTAAGTTACCTACGTCTGACTATTATTTTAAAGCAACAGATTTGAAATTCTTGATATCAGAGGTTCAGTAACATCGTATTTGTTCTAGAGAAGGTAACCTCTTATTTAGGGTTAGCCCTTGATATTTAATTTCAACGATATTTAAACCTCCTTTAAAGGTTTTTAGGTTTGGTTTCTTTTTCCTTCAAAAGGCTATTAAAGTGGTCTTGGTGTAATTGATATTAAGTCCCACCAAATCACACCATTCCTTTGTTATGTTCAGTCCTCTCTGTACTATGTCATAGAAGACTTTTTCATATTTTCCTCTTGCGAGGATGGCATCGACATACCTGTACCTTTGGCAAGGTTTACCTAGTTCGCTCAATTGCCAGAATAAGCTCCTCATGAGTGGGAATGCAATTCCCACTCAGGGCAACACTGGCCGTTTTGATGGAGATAGAGTCTTGGCCTATCGTCATTTCTGTAATTCTTGTAGACAGCAGGCAGGATGATAAAATTACAAGAAAAAGATTTGCCATGATATTCCACGATCCAGAGCCAAAAAGTAGGGTCTGGAGCCGAATGAAAGACTGGATACAAAGACAACAAAACCAATTTTGGGAAGACATCTCTAGTCAAACACAACATAATTTGTATTGAACAGATGTGTGCTAGAAGAGCTAAAACACGGTGAAAAATGTAGAAATCAGCGATTTTTTGCGAGCTATGTACCAGTCAAGGAACAAATGCACATTATGTGGTTCTTGTTCTTTAATGAAGACTCAAGCTGCAGATTATGCCAAATAGAACCTGAAAGAGTTGAAGACATACTCCGCTATTACGAGACAATGAATAACAAGAGACAGTCAATTTTTGGAGACTGCCTGACACTCATTCTTTATAGACATGTATAAAGTGGTAGACGGTACCAAGATCCTGAAGTAAGTTAAAATGTACAATAAAACTAAATAGGGAGTATACGAACGATGATTATACGACATAAGACTTCCATTAAAAAAAATCTGCCCAAAAAATGTGTGTTATTCTTTTTGTATTTCCCGATTTCACTTCAGAAGTGATCGGGACCGGTTTTTCATGAGGAAAGTTGCGAGAATATGTAAAAATCGACTATGATATAACTAAAGCAAAAACAAAGGAGAAACAACGTATGAACAATAACAAAGCCAACAGAAATGTAATTTAAAATGTTGACAGCACAGTCGACCATGTGAAAGAGGTGAACCAAGAAAAACCGACTACGAGCAAATTAAATTTGATGTAAAAAACATAAAACAATGACAAATATAAAACAATCGACTAAGTAATTAAACTTTGTTGACAAAACTCATATAATGGTCCATAAATTATGTAGTTACTTAGAATTTTATCAATGAAGTTCCTAAATAATTAAAAAATACATTAAATTATAATAAACGAATGGAAATGTGAGACAAATAACTTCGTTCAATAATGTGTGTGATTAACTAATTAAAACACATTTTTTTGCCAAAATTCGTTTTTATTCATCAACATAGTCCCCTTTTAGGGAGATACAATCATTCCAACGCTTTTCCAATCTTTCGATACCGCCTTTGTAAAACGATTTTTCTTTGCCTTCAAAATAGGCGTTAGTTTCGGCGATTACTTCATTATTTGAGCCAAATCTCTTACCACGGAGCATCTTTTTGAGGTCTGCGAAGAGCCAGTAGTCGCTGGAGGCCAAATCTGGAGATTACGGTGGATGAGGAAGCAATTCGAAACCCAATTCGTTCAATTTTGCCATCGTTTTCATTGATTTGTGACACGGTGCATTGTCTTGGTGGAACAACACTTTTTTCTTCGTCATATAAGGCCGTTTCTTTGCGATTTCGTCTTTCAAACGCTCCAATAACGCTATATAATAGTCGCTGTTGATGGTCTGCCCCTTCTGGAGATAGTCGATGAATATTATTCCATGTGCATCCCAAAATACAGTCGTCATAACCTTGCGGGCCTTGCCAGCCAACTGCTGCGTCTTTGGTCGCTTTGGGCGGCTTTCACCGGCTGCATGCCACTCAGCAGACTGCCGATTTGACTCTGGAGTGAAATGGTGGATCCATGTTTCATCCATTGTGATGTACCGATGCAAAAACTCCGACTTATTGCACGTAAACATGTCCAAACAGCTCTTTGATTCATCGATTCGTTGTTGTTTTTGCTCCGGTGTAAGCAAACGCGGCACCCATTTGGGAAACACCTTTTTCATACCCAAATGTTCGTGTATTATGGTGTGTACACTGCCTGCTGATATCTTTAGAATGTCAGCAATCTTCCTCACTTTCACTTTACGGTCGGACATAATGATTTTCAGTGTTTTTTCAACGTTTTCCGGAATAAAAGCGTCATTTGGCCTTCCAGTAGATGGAATGTCATCGGTGTCTGTACGACCCCGTTTGAATTCGGCATACCAATAACAAATGCTTCTTTTTGATGGAGCAGAGTCCAAATAATGTTTTTCAAACCATTCCTGGCATTAAACAGTTTTTTTTCATTAAAAAACAATGATAAATCAGCACACGGAATTGCTTTGAATTCATTTTTGTTTTAACTCAAAAGTAGCGTCACTTAAAGCACTGTAACTTGTGAACAAATGGTCGGATTAACATATGATTTTGACAGTAAGCCTAAAAAGGTTGCCACTTTCGAAAAAAAATATTGATTTAGTACTAGTGCTGCCATCTATGTGTCAGTCACACACATTATTGAACGAAGTAGTAATACTTGTCAAATACTAGAAAATAGATTACAGACAATACAAAGAAACTTTTATTAGCTATCACAAGAAATTAAGCACTAAAGTAAATAAAATTGATAAACTTTTCTTGAATACGAAAAATAATAGGTGAAAATAATGATCTAAAAATGTTTAAATATCAATTAAAAATAACCATCTTCCTGTAACTTCTGAGCAAAAGCATAATAAACTGTGAATTTTGATATTCTTTATTAGGATACACATTTCAGGGCAATAAGTTTTGTGAAAATTAGTTTGTTGTAAATAATGATCGATTTATGTAATTAGAAATCTAATTTATAACAAAATCTGTTAAAATTAATTTTCTTTTTCTTTGTTCGATAAAATTTCAAACAGCCTCTACAAAATCTTGTGTTTTTATGATCTCGAACAGTAAAAAACCACCTAATTTTGTTAGAAAATCCCAGACCAAACAACATAAATTCGAGTTCTATTCAACACGAAAATTGGGATAGTCTCAAATAAATGAGAAGAGATGATTGGTAAATTTCTATACTTTTTTGCCAACCGCTTTCTGCTGAACGTTACTTCTAAAAGATATAATCTTATCCAGATAATTCCAATCAACTGTAGAGAGGTGTCTGTTTTCTAACAAAATGAACAAAAATTAAATTAAATCGGTTAAGTTGTATCAATAAAGAAATATATGGACTTTATAAAACTGAGAGCAATATTTTAATCACACAAATCTGCGAATAAATTCTGGATTTGACCGTGGATTATAAAATACCATCGTTACTTTATAATATTGGATTGTGTCCCTCTATCCCTGTGCTCTATAACTCTTAAACGGAAATCAAAGGGTCATGAAATTTGGTATATGGAAACCCCATGTCATGGGAAAGAACCCTATTGATTTTGGTAAAAAGAGAACTCTAGATCTGATCAGGAAAATCTTAGTTTACCTTTGCAACCAGAACTCCAACAATGCCAAAGAGAATCAAAAAAATATTAATTGCTTAACCAAAAGCCTCCATCTGGAGGCACTGAGGCCACATATGGCTCATTTTGCACCCTCTCGTGTGTAGGGATATCCACTCCTCCACTCCTCAGGCAGTCATCAGGCCTAGAATATACACATAAACTTTTTTTTATGTTGCTATGTCCTCTGTAGGCTTAACAGCAATAAAGATATTATTTTTATAGTTAGCTTGGTAGATGTAGTCCGGAGCCCTCCTTGCTTAATTGTCCTCATTGCGGTTGCCTTTTTTAGTTTCCATCTCCTTTGATTCACCTTAAAGTAACCACGTTAATCTGGTTGGCCACAGTTAGAGTTTGATGACATTCTAGTACTAACAATAACTTCTGGTAAACAGGCGTTAATATACCAATCAAAAGTAACCGCTTTTCGATCTTCTAAATTAATTGTTGCCACACGACCAGATTTTGACACAAAAGTTGCGACCATTTTCTTTGACACACTTCGAGAACTGATCTCTTTTGTGGATTATTCCTCATCGTGAAAGCGGACCGATATTCTAATTTCAAAAATTCGCTGTGCTCACACGACTTGTTGAATCGCAATAAAACTCTGGATTTATGTCAAGAAAAGATTGAGGTTAGATTTGTGTCTGAAAGTTCTATTGGTGGCACCGTCTAATCGGCTATACGCAAAACTAAAAGACAACCCTCTTATTTTTTGAATGAATTAGAAAAATTAATTCAGAGTACAAATAAATGCATTCAGATGAACTTTTGAGTCTACCTTTCAGGGTTTTAATTTAAATATTATTACTGTATATCTTTAACACGTCTTTCAATAAGGAATTCCAACTATAGTTAAAAATTCTATTTTTAAACCGTTGTAGTCTGAACGTATTTTATGTTGCAAAATGTGATTTGTTGTATGCAATTTTCTATGGATTTTGTAGAGTTAATGCCAGTGCATCTTTTATGTAGATACCTATTGTCTAGGGGCAAATAATAGTTTCCACATGCATCTAATTTAAATTTCGCATATATAGACCAGGAAATAACGATTTTCCCGTAACACTCGTTAATACAGTTTTTTTTTGTACGATTTCATCATCGTATAAACATATAATAAGCAATATATGCAATTGATTCTGCTAATTTTATCCTAAAGAGATGTTGTCGCAATTGGCAGTGACATGTTAAGATTCCCAAAGCTGTTCGGAGATTTTGACTGGTCAATGTCTTGCATTTTCTTGGTGTTTTCTCACCCTGATGAGGTAATAACTCTTTGGACAGTCTATAGTTCGTCGTTTTATCCCAGTACTGTATAAAGTTTTAGTGCGAGTGCTTTTTAATAAGCTCCACGATAGCTTGGTACTTGGGCGAGGGCTTACATATTGGTAGCCCGCAGCCCTTCTTGCTAAATTGTCCACAATGCGGTTATCTTTAGAGTTCCAATATCCTTTGATTCAGCTCAGAGTAACCACGCTTTTCTGGCTGGCCGTAGGTGACATTCCAGCACAAAACTAGTAATACCTGGTCTATTCAAGGTCAGTAGTGCTTGTTGACATTTAGGGGTTAACCAATCAACAACTTTAAGAATTGTTGCTCGATTTACAGAAACTGGGACCAATGGTAGCAGGAACGTACAAGGCCGAACTAGGATAACAGCAAATAGAGATACTCGTTGCCTTTAGAGTGCTCATGTTCTTTGATCCAGCTCAGAGTGATCATTTGATTTGGGCAGACCTAGTATAGAGTTTGATGAAATTCTAGTACCAAACTTGAAGTAATACGTGGTCTATTTAAGGTCAGTAGTTCTGACTGAACTACACTTGACAAGCCATCCATAGATGGGATCTAAAGTATATTTCACACCTTGCTGTGTTTTTGATCCATCCGTATAGACGATCAGAGTGCTCACTAAGTTGGGGTCTGCTGCCTTATCCGTTAACAAAAAAGAGGAGTCTGGACGATTGTATACTTTTTAAATTTCGTTCCCTGTTAAACGATTCTACTTCCTCCTATATAATGACATAAGAGGACTCTTCTGTTTAACTTTAAATTGCCATGGAGAGTAAAACCATCCTATTATCGTATATGACAATATTTTAACTTTTTGAGTGAACTCAAATAATATTTTGGTATCTGTTTGTACAGAGGAAGATTAACGATGTCATTTATCGGATCGTGAAATTTCCCAGAAGGAAACCCGTCGTTGTCCATCATGATCGGTTGGCGCCTTACCAGGGAAACCACAGTGGAGATGTGTAGCAACGTCAAGAAGATGGTTTAGCTGGCTCAAGGAGTGTGCGGGAACCCGATTTAGGAAATGACATTCCAGGAGAAATGAATCTAAGGAGGGGGCACAGTGACTAGAATAAATCATGCTTCTAGCAAATTCTAGAATGTTCATTTGGTGTATATATGGGGATGTATGGGCAGTTAAGAAGAGTTCAAATAGTTCACTGTTATTGTCAAACAGTTTAGACGTTATCTAGCAGAGCTCTGTGTGTTTTAAATTCTTTTTCATGACAATATACTAAATAACATTGAATAGTTAAGCAATTACAATTTGTGGTCAATAAAAACATCAAAATTCACAGTTTACAAATAATTCTACATACTAACCACCAGTACTCATAGCATTACTGCTAGCACGCAGCGATCTTGATATATTAAGACTCTTTTGTAAGTAGTCATCGGAACCAACAAAAAGATGAGTATCAGTAGTGGTACAACGCACTAAATCCGGTAAAGTTTGAATCACTTTGTCTAAATTCGAAAGACTCGAACCGCGACGCATTTGTATACGATCTTCTTCTAGTTTTCGTTTCGAATTCTTCTTTTTAATGAAGCCCGAAAATCTCGAAGAATGACTCGGATCCATACTCATTATTAAGTACTTCAAAAAGAGTTTATATCACTATAAAACTTTAATTTTAATCTAAGTATCTTTAATGAGTTTTATTATCACTGTTGTGATATTTTTATTCGGTTTATTATTGTATTTATAAGAAATCTGTAGTTGAAATAGAAAAATTTAATAAACAGAGGTCTTTATCAATAGAAAAAATTGCTGCTCATAACTGTAGAAAAGTCTGTTTGTTGTTTTTATTCCTCGGCAACATTTTATAAAAATTTTAAAACAACAGGTTAATTTTTCCATGTAATAGTAGTTTACGTAACAAGTCCCGAAAGTGGTCTTTAACTGGACGAGTGGTCAAAATGCAGGGCGAGCCGCAGGCGAGTCCTGCAAGCCTGCGAGTCCAGTAAAAGCACTTTTGGACGTATTACGTACAATATTTTTTTTTAAACGGGCATTTTTGTACCATAAACTTCATATTATTTAGTTTACATTTTTATAACAAGAACTCTTTATTAACTAACTTTAACATTTTTTTTACAAACGTTGCTTGGGTTGCCGCCTTAACAATTTTATCTGCTATAATTTCATCTTCCATTAATTTACAATCAAATGCATCATTTTGAATATCCATTTTATAATAAATTTCTCGTTTTCAACTAAATGTCAAAATATGTCAAGTTATTTTATAGTTTTAAATATAGGTATACAAAACTCGGTTACCATAGAAACCAATTGACCGATATCTTAGACTAACTATTTTATTGTTTTTTTCATTAAAAATAGACCGGAAAGTAAATAAAAATGAGTCCGGTAAAAGCTTTTACCGGACTCATTTGAATTTTCTGGTCTTGACCGACAAAATGAGATTTTCTGTCCTAAAAATAAACCGGAAAGTAATAATTTTTGGACGGTTTTAAAAAAATATATTTATTCTTGAGTTCTAAGAATTTCTAATAGATGACAATGTAATTTAATTTACCGAAACAAAACCTATACCATCGTTTAAAATCTAGATTGCGGAAAAACTAGGTAGATGGCGTTATATTGCAATTTTAAAATAATAGAGTTAGAAAGATTATTTGGATTTGTATTCGTCCGGATAGAATGATAACTATCGTAAATTTTAATAAAATGTTAAAAATCGAAAAAGCTTTTTTTTTATTTTTAAAAGTCGGATGAAAATCGTAAAAAATATAATAACTTGTTAATAATCTTCGCAGAAACTGTGATTTAGAGTAGAATTGTCATAAATATAGTAGAGGTTATGTAATTTAAACGAAATATTTTTTCGATAAAATCTCAGTAGATAACGTATGTAACAAAAGTTTTCGGAAAAAATTCACACTTTGTGTAGTATTATAGGAACTCTAGAAATCGTATCGCCATGGTAACTAAATTAATGAGTGATGTCTAAATTGTCAGTTTTGTATCATATTCGTCAAATAGTTTTTGAAGTTATGTCGTACAAATTAGAATTACGAAAAAGCATATATGACTTAGTTGGACAAGTTCCAAAACGTGATATTGTAAATATCTTTAGAAATAGAAATATCTCAACTTCTACGATTTATCAAACAATAAGGGAATGCGAGGAAGGTATACCTTGTGTGAACCTTCCAAAAAGTGGAAGACCCAAAGTATTGACTAACGTTCAATTGAATAGATTAATGGAAAGTGCCAAGAACCGGGTGGGTACATCATCAAGAAAATTATCTCGCAGATTTCGAGTTTCACACATGACAGTCCATCGGGAACTAACTAGAAACGGAATCAAATATCGAAAGAGGAAGAAGTGTCCAAAATACACGGAGGATCAGTTGCGAAGAATACCGGTTTGCTGTCGTGCATTAAGAAGACAACACTTCAATGCTGGTAAAATTATTATCATGGACGATGAAAAATACTTTACCCTTTCACACTCGAAATTAAAGGAAAAGAAGGATTTTATACAGACGATATTGATAATTGTCCAGATAATGTAAAATACAAAGAAAAAAAGAAATTTGCAGACAAGGTTTTGGTCTGGTGTGCCATATCGGAGGCAGGTATTTCGCGTCCATACATCGGACATGTGAGAGGTGAGGCAGTGGATATGCTAACATCTATACTCAAAGATGCCTTCCGAAATTGGTCGACTTCATCAACACACATCATGGCGATGATGAAATCATATTTTGGCCTGACCTAGCCTCCTGTCATTACGCTCGAGTTACCAGAAATTGGTTAGATGCTTACAATATTCCTTTTGTGCCTAAAAATTACAATCCTCCAAATGTGCCACAGGCTCGACCCATTGAAAATTTTTGGGCTATTTTGAGTCGAAATGTTTATGACAATGGCTGGGAAGCTCAAAACGAAGACGTCTTACGACGTAGAATCTTCCAGAAGATCCGGGAAATTGATGTTATGACTGTCCAAAACTTGATGAGAGGTGTTAGACAGAAACTACGTGCTATCGAGGACAATGGACCTTTAAGTATTGTTTAACTTTTGTTTTTTGTTAATTAGATGTTTAGGAATTATAAGGCTTTTAAATGTTTTGGAAAAAATAAATCGTGTTCTCAAGATTCCATACATTGTTTTTTCCGAAAACTTTTGTTACATACGTTATGTTATGTGTATAAAAGAAAAAAGAAAATTGTTCTTTTCTGAGTTTGAAAAAGCACTTACTTAAAATAAAAAAAAAATGGTTTTAATATCGTTCACCAAATTTTAACACTCAATTCATGTTATATGCGTGTGTTTTTTCTCATCGTCTCAAAGTTTCCGGGTTGTCTCGGTTTTCTTCTTATATTATTTTCTGTTCTTTTGTAAGAAACTTAATTGCTATTTCCCGTTGGACGGGAAGGAAAACTAGACAAAGAACTTTCTGTGTTGCACTAGAGGACACTAATGGGAGACTTTTTTATTTGATATTTGGTGTTCGAATCAGCTTTTACCAATTTACGAAAGACTTTTATAACAATATCTTCAATGTTGTCGAATGTAACGAATTATTTGATTGGGAGATTGGTTATTTGGTACAAACTCAATTTTTCGATAAATGTAGTGTAAAATTGGAAAAATTTAATGGTAAAAGTTTGTATAGTTCGATTCATAACTTTTCTGTCGATTATTGAAAATAATTGTATAAAAAGTTAATGAAAAACAAAGTTTCGGATAAACTAATATTGGGAAATGTTTAGTTAAATAGTTTGAAAGTTAAACTAAGGCATAAACGATGATCAATCAAACAAAACGAATCTGAAACTCGATTAAGGGCAATTTGAAAACGATGATTCAATTGTCTTTAGCGCTACTACTAAACGCTTTTTCTTTGAAGCTAATTTAAACGAAAACATAACATAATTCCGTTTGAGAGAGTCCTGTGTGAAGAAGCACATCTGGATAGTCGAGAAGCAGGTTTGTAGGGGAATTAAGAGATTAAAAAGTATAAAAGAAGCAATGCCGTTCATCTCTTGTGAGAATGAAGGGTTGGAAATCAAATTTTCTGTCGAAAATTAATTGAATTATTCGCCTAAAGTGAACAAACAAGTAGATACTTACAGAATCATTTTCCATAATTCTTCTAAAATCAAAAATTCCTAATTATGAACTATAAATAGGATAATTTTTTTAAGTTTTATCTTTTATGGTAGACGTTTATGTTAATCACAATAGAGATTGCTATTTTCCACTTCAAAAACCACCATCAGTAAATGTGAGAATTAATTTTAGACATGAAGTGGTTTTGCTAGATTCATTAAAGTCGAGATAAATTTAAAATGGTAATTTAAGAGGAGTGTCCGCATATAAATGCTCTGAATTTATGCAACTGGTAGGTTACAGTATTCTTTCAAGCGTATATATTCCTCTATGGTCGCTGTATTTGTCACAGTTCTTGTGCAATATTTTATTATTATAAAACGAACAATTATTATTACTACGTCAGTCAACGGGCAAGATACGCCCACACAGGTGGAATTTCAATGGTTAATTCCCACTAAGTATAAAGCCACACATAAAGTGGATAACAGACCGGAGAAGAAAGCGAAACTTTCAAAACTAAAATAAACCTTTGTGGCCACACATTTAGCAGAGTGGAAAGCGGAAATACCCAAACTTAATCAATCGTTGCCAAATGTTCAATACAACTAACATAAACCTTTGTAGTCAATTATTTCACAGAGCAGAGTGCGGATATGCGGCTTCACATTTAGCAGAGTTACTGGATGGTTGCAAAGCGTTCAATGCAACTTAAATAAGCCTTTGTAGTCACACATTTGGTAGAGAGGAGAGCGCGAAAAGTTAGGTATTAAATGATTGCGAAATGTTTATGCAAATAAACCTTTGTCGCTTCACATACAGTAGCGCAGAAAACGGAAATGCGCAAAGTTACTGGATGATTGGGAAATGTTTAATGTAATGCAATGTTTTCAATGCAACTGAGATAAACCTTTGTGGCCTCACATTTGGCAAAGCAGAGAGCGGTAATGCGCGTAGTTACTGAATGATTTTGAAATGTTCAATAACTAAAATGAACCTTTGTGGCCGCACATACCACAACCGAATAGCAAAAATGCGGAAGTTACTATGTGCTTGAGAAGTAATTATTGAGTCTAAAATAAACCTATGTGGAGACATATTTCACAAAGCGGAAGTGCGCGAAGCTACTGGATGGTTGCAAAAAGTTCAATGTAACTAAAATAAACCTTTGTGGCCACTCCAACGGCGGAGCTAAGAGCAAAAATGCGCGTAGTTACTGGGTGGCTGCAAAATGTTCAATGCAAAAACTTTGTGGCCACACATTTCCCAGAGCAAAGAGCGGAAATGCGCGAAGCTATTGAATGGTTGCGAAATGTTTAATGCAACGAAGCTACTGGATGGCTGCAAAAAGTAACTAAAATAAACCTCTGTGGCTACCTACGGTGCCGTGAAGAGCGGAAATGCGCGAAGTTACTGGATGGTTGCAAAAAGTTCAATATAACTAAAATAAATCTTTGTGGCCACACATACGGCAGAACAAAGCTTTACCAGCGGGTACCTACACATTTCTTTTCGTAGATTTCTGGAAAAGTGATCCGCCCAGGAAATCGGTTGCTAGTTTTAGTTTTGAATAGGTTTTTGTTTGTGTTGTTATATTAATTCATGGCATATATTAACTAGTTTGAATTCAATAGGCAAATCTGCATAAAATCAACACACGCTATCTGAATTACAATAATATATAAATTATGAAGCATTAGAAATTTTAAATTTGATGAAAATTTTGGGAAAATGCTAGAATATAATTAAATTTATATATGAACATAAAAAAAAATGTGAGCCGTCACGGGACGCCTGGCAGATGTGAAACATCGACATTAACCCGTGCCTAAATCATAAGACATTTCCAATTTAAATAACATGGCATTTTTGCACTTTTTGTCGTTAATTTTTTTTACTGAAACAAATGTAGCTAAAAATAATTAAATATCTATTTCTTGTAGGAAATTTGCAATAAATTTGTCATCAGAGTTAAATTCACGATTTTTTTTGTAATTTTCACCATAATTTTTATTTATATCAAACTAAATACATATATATAGGTAATAAAATTAACAAATACAAAATTTGGATACAAAATAAAGTATATTATCGCTTATAAATAATAGTATCACAATGGTATCACAATATTTATTGTACGTTTTCTCAGATTGCTCACAGATGTCGTTAGATTACAGAACGAAAATAAATTTAAAACGTGATTTCGTTTAGCTTTTTATTTAATTGCCTTAAATTCAATAATCTTAAAAAAGGAAATTATTAAAACACAAATTTATATAGAAGTACGTTACTATATTAATATAATTGTAGTTACTTCATAATTTTAGTACAAACAAAAAGCGATAGTAAATAAAAAATAGGAAAATGATGAATTTAACTATGAATACAACTTTATCGTTGAATAACTTTTAAACGGTATTTAAATGGGAAATGTATTATGATTTAGGCACGGGTTAATGTGAATATTAAGGGCTGGTTTGGGTCTGATAATTTTTGTTAGGTTATAATCTAAAAATTTGATGGGTGTTTGGAGAACAAAACCAAATTTGGGAAATAACGGACACCCTAATGTATATAGAGTAGGTAGGTACTCACTCATTTTTATTCAATATTTTTTCATCACTTTCTTTATTAACACTTTGTTTATTCATATTTAAAACAAACACTTTATACACAAATTTTACAGGGACTATTCACCAACAATCTATTTTGATTAACAAGCTGTCAATTTTACAGGTCAGCAAAATATGTAGGTACCTATATTATGTTGCCTATACAAACAAACATTTTTATATATATAGAATAGATAGTAGGCGGAATCGAGTTAGGTTTTTATGAAACAATTCATACCCTGTCCCGCCAAATTTTTGAATCGATGAGCTTCTTCCCCCTATTGTTGGCGCGCCACCGTCGGCGTCGCTCAAAACATGAGACCAATTTCATATAAGGTATCAGTACATCTCTTTATTATATATTATCGATGCGTTAAGTTTTTTACGTCATACGAATCATACGTCACCGTCGCCACGCGAGAAATCTGATTCACGTGCGGCTATAGATGTTTCACATCAAAATTATATTGTTGTTTTTAAGGTATTATAAAAAATTATAAATTATATATTATAGCCTATATGTTTCACAGGATTAACAGATATATAGTCCATTTCATCGTTTTTGGCCGATTTGATATAAGAAACCACTGAAATAAGATTAAACTGTCATTCAAGTTACCAATGGCGGAGAGTTTTTTTTCTAAATTAGGTCGTAAGTTTCTATAACTATCAGTGTGGTATGACATCTACAAAAATATGACATTAATAATTTATTATTAAATTCAACCCTTCAACAACGAGCCGTACATGACGATTACTAGGAATGTGAATTAAGTCAAGACTTCCCTATTGAATACTTTTTATCTACCGGTGAAACAAGATGCAGTTACGTAAGTGTTGTATTAAAAAACAAACATCCTCATTTAAATTTCTAACTTGCCTGTATCTGAGAGAGATGTAACTCTAAATTTACTTCGAGTATGATTTCTGTCATCGGCCAAAATCGGTGAAATGGACTATATAAAAAAAATTAATTATTAAATTCCTTTTAGTTTTTTCGTGAAACCCGGACAACACACAAACTCTTCGACAGTTTTATTATTTAAATAAATATAAAAAAAAATAATCTATTAAATTCAATAGCGAAAATAAGCGGTTTAAATGTTTAAATCAATGTTTAATAAATGTTTAAAAAAAAAAGGTGAAAGAGTAATTCCAAATAATATCAATAATAGACGACTACATTTATATTTTGCACAGTCTCACACAAAATTGTAACACTAATCCGTTCAATGATTTTAATAACTTCCAAAACAGATTTTTCCGATTCTCCGATATCCGGAATACTCACATAAAAAAAATGTTTTTTCGTTTTTTTCTCGTTCCGATACTACACTTGTTGCATATTAAATAACACTAAAATTCAACAATGAATTTTCCTACCAGCAGAGTCTCGAATCGAATAGAAAATAGAAGGTAGCTACTGATAAGGATAAGGATATCTAAATTGAGGTTAGGGTCTGCATTTTTCCTTGATTAGGAAATTATTTACCATAATGATGTTCTTGGCTTTTAGGAGGCCTGATACGAATTTTTATAAAGGTAGACATATCTACTATAAAAAAATGTGTTTAGGAAGTAGATACATGGTATGTTTTAATATTCATTTTTGTATTAATTATTATTTATTGAAAAAATTTCTCTAATTTATCTAATTTATTTAATTAAATAACTAGACTGCGCCCATAGAGGACGCCCTAATGGGGTGTAAAAAACGAGTAGTGCGTTGGGTGTCTATGCACGTACCGAACCAAGTTTTCACGATTTTTAACAATTTATCAGGATTTAAAAAAAAACATCATTTATTAGAGCGTTAGCGCGTAAAGCTGAAGGTTGCGAGTTCAAGTCTCGCTGGGTGCAACATTTTTTCAATTTCTCTTTAATGTCATTTAATATATTCTTGTTTGTATACTTTCTAAAAATTTTCACAAAAATCCAATGAGAGAAATCTCAAATAATCGTTTACTAAAAAATCTATTTACACTTTGTTCAAATTGTTGTTATAGTGTAGTATAAAATATTTTATAAGGATTTTTTACACTCACAATATTGCTCCACACATTCTCCAAAGTTTATGATAACGTTAGCTTAATCTTCTTCCCCCGTGTTTTAGAAAATTGATCCTTTGGTGTTTGTATTTCAGTCACGTTTTTATTTCCCACGTCTGTCATTTTCATGTATGATCCGATAACCGGAGGGACTCTTTAATAAAATACCACAAAAATATGCGAATCCCATCTTTTATATACGATTTTATCATTACAGTGGTGCCGAGCTGTGAAAAATTGTTTACAGATGATAAATATTAACAATAGCTTCAAATAAATCGAAAAAAGGGCGTATAAAAATAGTTTTATATATAAAAAGCGTACCTACTTCCTGAAACTTGTAAAAGCTGTTATTAACTGAAGAACAAAATTGTGCTAACTTTAAACTCTTAGACCAGTAGAAATTGTAAACTCAATAGCTTATTATTTTCGTAGTAACTAAGATTTTTACTATAGTAACCCATGTTTTTTACTATTTCTCATGGTAACAGTTGCCATGGTTTCGTTACATGGAGATCAATTAACTACTACAAAAGGAATAAAAGGCTAACCCCAGGGAGGAGTTTTATCACCTCTAATGTGGTCAATAATAGTTGACGATCTCATGTAGCAAGGATTGCTCTGTAAAGTGCATACAGGTTAAGAAGCACTAAGTTCCTTAAGCCCGAATCTTGAGATTCTAAGGGTAGAAACAACGCATTTCATGAAAATGTTTACAGATATTATGTCTCCAAAACAGGATTTTCAACTCACACTAAACAAGTGTAAGTTAACTCAAAATGTACCTAATCGAAAAACCCTCACTGATAAGAAGTACTTTTAGAGGCTGTTAGACTTTGAAAAACCCTGGTAAAGATTCCGGCGATCTTCCAATTAGAATTATTAGCAATAGTCTTCTGTACTCAAAACTGAATTAAAAATAGTTAAAATATTTATTTCCTCCAATGGCCAAGCTGATTTGAAGGCTCTACAAGTCCAAAACAATCCAAAACAGCCTGGAACTGCAAACAATCACTTCACCAACTAGATAAACACAAAAAAGTAGCTTTGCTATCAGTACCAGGGTATCAAGAGATATATAGCAAAGATGTTTTAGGTCACAGAGAAGATAAGTCACCAAGAGATGAAGATAAAGCCTTCTATGTTTTATAATGAAGCGAAAACATATAGGCAAAAGAGCGCTTAGAATAACAAAGAGTTCATAGTTAAAGATTTAAAATAGGTGATGAGACTCCCGAGGGGAATCTCCCTGTCACACATTATATGTTGTAATGTCTCCTCTTCTTATTCGCAACCTCTGCAACCGCTACAAGAAGGCTACACTCAAAGGGGGAAAATGATATTTTTTCTGCGACGAGAAAAAAGTTTGACATTTTATCTCTGTTAACGGGTCACAAAACGTCACTTTTTATGAAATTATTACTTTTTTACCATGGGAAAAAAGTGAGTACTTTTTTCCCGGATACATACAAATTACAGAATCAAATTGACAGATAGTTGATTGATAACGCAGGTCTAATTGTCACTATAAGGACAAAAGCCTACTAGTTTTAAAATTCAAATTTTGCATCAGTAATTTTCTGATTTTATTTAAAATATTAAGTCGTCGTCACAGAAAAAAATAGTGTATTATACACGGGAAAAATATTAGATTTTAGCTCTCGGTTTTTTGTCTCCCTCCGCTTCGCGTCGGGAGACAACACAACCTCGAGCTAAAATCTAATACTTTTTTCCCTTGTATAATAAATAACTATTTTTGATGTAGTTAGGATTGTTTTTTTGTAATAACAGCCGATTTTTTTAAGGTATAGAATCCTCTTCGGAGATTTTATTAGACGGAAGTTATCTCAGGGGAGTTCGATATCGTTATATTCTTACTAATTGTATTCAGTCGTCAGATATAAATCACAGATTTTAAAGGCATTTCTTGTATGTTTATAATTAAGGCTCATAAATAAACATCAATCACTACCTGTTAAGTATACCTATATTTCGCAATTACCGAATCTTCAATGATATGTAAGTTTACAGCATCTGAGATGAACGTCGAAATAAATTATTAATTTAATTTGAAATGTCAGTAATAAAATTCAAATAAGTAATCAACATGGATTTTGAACTTGACAGTGGAAATGAAAAACCGGAAATGCAGGAAATTGCACAGACATATAATTCTAATTTATTACTGAGAAATTAAGGCTATGATATATGATGACTTATACATCTTTAAAGAAATGTCACAGTTATATAAAGGTCTGTTTACACTAAAAAGGTTTTGGATGCGTTTTTCTACCGCTTTTGTGAGTAAGCGCAAAGTTTCTTTCAGAGCAAAGATTCTTCAAATGTATCATCATCATGATCGTCATCTTCAGCCATTATCAATCTACTGCTATCTACATCCGATAGCGGCTTAAACTGCTTGGCGACGGATGATCCTACCGAAAAAACTAATTATTTCATATCAGTTGAAAGCGCGTAATAAATAAGATATAAACCATTTTATTCTGGGTCCCTTGAAATGTATGGGCATACATTAAAACAGTTTCTTTATTCAAATAAGGGCATATAAATTCTTTTAAATTTGATCTTATAAAAGCAGTGCGTATAATGAAACCTTTTTAGATTCATATTTTTCTCTAAAGACTTTCGACGTGGCGTCGGAACGTCCTAATTATTATATCGGCGCCATCCCAAGAGAGTATTTAATATAAGCGACCTTGTCATAACGTATAAGACAGGATTGGATAAAGGAAGACCGTAGAAAATGATAATTTTTTTCATTAAGTATAAAACAAAAGAGTTCATATACTTTATAATTAAATAACAATTGATGAATTATTAAGATTTGAAGAATTTTCCGTTTTATTACTTGTTGTTTGAGTTAAATAACGTTTTATAATGTTTTTTACAAGACATTTACATGCAATTGACTTTATACAGATAAAGAAAGAGCAGGTACATAGATAAAATGCAAAAAGAAACGTAACAAATAAAGGAAAACACCTACGAAATTAAGACAACAACAATTTGAAAATGAAATAGAAAGATGAAATATATTCGATAACTATATGTCCTCTAACCGATCATCAAAGATCACTTTAACTTTAAGGTCAAAACATTTCATCTACAAATCTTTGTTCTTTGAGAATCTGCGGTCAAAAAAGTGTACCATTACATCCAAGTTGTTTAACCCTCATTTAACATAAGCAGAACTTGCTGAGGACCAACGAATATTACAATTGTAATCAGCGACCCAATAAATATAATATATTGGTTTTAAATCCACTTACAGTCAAAAATTCGCCGAGAGTATCTATCTCCCTCCCTTTGGTAGAGCGGCCGATCGCTGGTAAGCTAAATTCACCATTTTCACTGACAACAGAGGACTAATTGGTATTTATTTTTTCAACTAAGAGGAAACTAACCTAACCAGATGGGCACTCTTACTTTGATGTAGCAGATATAACAAACTTCCAGACCTCCTATCCAGGTTACCAGAGTCCAACAGCACGATTTCAATTACTAAAAACCTTGAGAAAAATATCAAACGTATGGCTTGGCAACCCAGAGGACAACAGCAATTCATACTTCCACTTCCTCCTTCCTTATGTAAGCAACGACAAAAGGGGGACCAATCAACGCACCAGAAAGCGCCTGTCAAGATACTGGAAGTAAGAAACAAGGTGGCCCAGAGGAATTATTTAGGGATGCACCGTTTGCGAAGGAGTATAGAAAGCATTATAACACAAGGAGCCCAAGATCCTACGAAGGAAGAACTGGTAAAAAAATTTAAAATTCATAACGATGCCTGTTTCCACATAGCAGAGTACAACAGGAAATCGGTCGTGCCAAAAAGGTTCAGACACTATCTCAGCCAACTAACTAGATCAAGATAAAACCAGAAAAGCCATAAAACGATATTAGTACTGGCGAATTCATGGGCAAGATATTACAAGATACGTTAAATCCTGCCTGATATGCAGTAGTACACCGACACAACCAGTAGCCAGTAGTCCTCCTACAAATAAGAACACCAAGTAATCCATGGGACACCGTCACAAATAATGTGTTGAGACCTTACAAGATGAGTTGGCGAAAGAAGTATAGGTAACATTGTTACTGACCATAAAGTAATAAAAGAAAAACAAAGAAATTGTAGAAAAGTTTAAAAAAAAAATTCCAAAACCGGACAGGTTGCTTGTCAAGTAATAATTAAATCTATCTGATTATTTTATTTTGTGTATAATTTATACCTTTTTTCCATTATATTACTAATGTTCGATTTTAATCTTATTACGTTAAAAACCAAGATTAAATTAATCTTTCCTTTTTTATTTCTCTCCTTCATATAGCTGAAATATTCCATTTTAAATACTTATTTCATTAATTTTTACTTGTGTTTTTCACATTTCTAGCAGTTTATTAGATTGTATTTCTATAGAATTAACTGCTGAGAGAATTAATTAGAGTTATACACATTTATTAATGTTTATGGTGCTGGCGTTTTATTGCCGATATTGTATATAATGCTGAGAAAATAAACTACTTTTATAGGGTGTTTAATCAAAAATACCGATTGTATTGTTAAAACTGAGGGGAAGTTATATTATTGAATGTGTTGTGAACAATTAAGCTAATAACGACCCTAATTTCCTATATAAGTAAAAGACTGATTACGATTATTACATATTGGATAGGAAATAAGTTAAAGGAATTTATTAAGTAGTTTAAATATGGTAAAAAATTTATGTTTTACACACAATCACAAATTCCAGAATCCTGGAAAACTGCTCGAGTACAACCAGTCCCCAAGAAAGGCTGTAAAACCCTGCCTTCTAACTACAGACCCATTGCTCTTCTATCTGTTGTTAGCAAAACTATGGAGAAATATGTCAATCACGAGGTCCTGATACGAACTGCTTCGACTTATATTGGAAATACCTACAGGGAAAAAGATCAATAGGGAGACGCCAGAACTCATGGTTGAATCACCTGAGAAGATGGTTTGACCGCTTGTCTATAGAAATTTTTCGAGCTGCAGGTTCCAAAGCCACAATAATTACTGTCTGGATCGCCAACCTTCGAATAAAGATACCAAAACAAACCTTTATTTTTTTAAATCATGTTTACGCTATTATCTACGATTATAAAAAGAGTATAAAAAGCAATTTAAAATAAATAGCTTAGATAAGCTTAAAACAAACTAAAGGTCCTAAAATCTAATTACTACTGAGAAACATTCGCACAAAATCCATACAAATATATGTAAATAGTCCTTTGATAAAATCAACCTTTCATGTTTAAATAACTGCAGGTCATTTTCTGCGTGAAATAAATTCTAAAATCCTGTCAAAAATTTTAACCAGTTGAATCAAAGCTACAACCCCGTTAGATCCACTTTATGCAAAACTTCGCAGAAAATATCAGAATCCGATCACGTACAATGTTCAGCATAATATCTCGTCCCTGAGATCGAACAGAATTTCTGCACATGTAAAGAAAATCTACTTGCAACTTTCGGCAACAAAACAGACGGTAAATTCACACTTATGGAATTATGGCTGATTTCTGTGATATTTTATCGCAATCTAAGTTATTAAACTGTCTAACTTTAGATTAGTATAAAAACAAACTAAGTAGCTATTACAAATATAATATGTTGCAACTAAAAACCATTTTTTTACTTTGTTACAACGTTTGAAATAAGAATATTGCATCAAATTAGAAGTGAATTTAAGAGTGTCAACCTCATTAAAGGACACCACGTCCTATACCTCAAGGCCCAATTGTCCGTCAGTGACGTCATTGTGACGAATCAATACTAGTTGCCATGTTTAATTTAGAAAAACTTACTATCTTTGTGATTAATGTGATAAAGAAACACTGATTCACACCGCGCGAGATGTATCCGAAGAAGAAAATTTAATTGTCTTCTTTCAAAAGACATCCAAACCTCAAGCCGACGAGAAAATCTTACTTTCGACCATGTCAACCTCTCACCATGAGAAGAACAGCTCGTTTCTCAAAATCATGTGACCTACTTAAGAAAACGAGCGTCCCTCCTAGGTGCCCTGGCTGGTAAACTCGGAAGATGTAACAACAAAACTCTACTCCATACTTATAAAACTTTTATCCGATCCCTGGTTGATTATAAGGCCGTGCTAGATCCTGCTCTTCTTCAGAGAATCGTCCATTCTTTTCTTGCCATAGAGGGAGTAATCATACGCAAAGCCTAAAACCTACACCATCTTTACCCGAGCCACTTTGTCTACCAAAAGACAAATAAACTTCCTCTCCCTTCTCGATTTCAGACGCTACAACAACGATACGTCACTCAGACTCTACAGGGAACGAACATCATAGCCCAGAGTTCCGAAAATCAAGATCTCCCTTTCCTCCCTAAGACTCCACCAAACTATAGACAGAGACCTTTCCACAGAACTAGAAGACCTCCTAGACGAAACCCTTCTTTCCTGTAGGTGGATGGTAGATGTTAGGTATGATGAACTAATGGACACCACCAATTGATATACAAAGAAGAAAAAAAGTTTCTGCACTACACTTCGTCCTTGCTAAATGGCCTCACGACGGAGGAGACACGCCACAGCGTTAATCTCCCAAACCCATATTGCACCACGTGGGACACACTCCACACAACACCTCTATTCCCTTAAAAAGGACATAAGTCCTACAACAGGATCCTTGCACCCAACACTCCCACCAATACCACATTCCTGTTAACTTTTTTTTTATCTGAGCTGATCTAATGTTGCAAGTGTAACTGTTGATTTACTTAAAATAAAATCCTAGTGTTACTCTAATTAACTCTCGTTAAACGTAGATGAGACAGTAACTTTATGCTATAAATCCTTGGTTCTAAATAATAGCCAAATAAAAACCGTTGATATTGGATAAACCAGAAATCAATATACATCGATATCTACCGTGTATCTTTCCAACCTAGGTCAAACTTTGATAGAGAGGTATATCAATGAACTTACACTGCCGTCTATTAGGAGTTCGTAGAACTAAACAATAAATTTCACTTAAAAGGTATTTTCACCGTATACAGACAAGAATGGTAGGATGATTCTCACAAGAACTTGTTTTATGCCGCCGAAGATACAATTTTTTTTAAACTTACATACTGTATCAAAAATATTAGATAAAATCTGTAGTTCTTGGATTTACTATTGTTATGGAAACACCCTGTATTATGTTAATGTTATATATAACCTATAAAAACTACACTTTACGACGAACTTTCTTTTATATGTTAAAAACAAAACCCTAATCCGAATATTTCCACAAAATCAATTCCAAAAATGCCCTATTTTCCTGTTTACTTTCACAGACAATCCGGCGTCAAGAGCAATATATTTGATTTTAAGGGACAAAATTGTCACCGGTTTATTTAAAGAAAATTTTAATAAAAAAGCATTGGTAATCGTCCCTGAAAATTTAGAAAACTCTATAAAAAGATAAACAAAATTCAGGTAATCTTGTAGGCGCCAGTTTCGAAAATGTCAACGAGATTTTTACGTGCGAGGGAGTTTAGTACCTAAGTAGGTAAAGCCGATAGCTCATTTATTTATTTTTTGGATTTTTTAAGAAAAGAGACAAAATATATATCAATATGACAAAAAATAGATTTAAAATCGTTAATTAAATCTCTATAAACAAAGTTTTGATATTAAAAAAAAAGTTATAGACAAGACAAGTAAGTACGTAATGGCCTATAACGCAAATAATATAGTTTGAAAAAAGAAGTAAGTAATAAAACAATTACACACTTCTTGATAAACATTATTTGAATCTATTTACTCAATATATTTAGCGATATTAGTAAAGCGAAGAGTAAATTAACATACTAATAAATTAACACTTTTCTGAAATCTTTACTGTACTTTACCGGTATAACACTACGCACAAACAAACACTTTGCAAGCACAGACGCGGGAGTTTTATCTGGAAAAAATATTGCGACACTGACAAAAAAGAACTGTTTGGGTCGTCGGTTCATAGAGAGAAAAAGACATGCTGACATTTTTCCTCTGATTCCATTGATTAACCCACTCAGTTGGAAACTAATGCGGTCGGTGGTGGCAGGTTGACCATGGACACAACTTCCATTGGTATCATGCAAGGTTTCACATGGAGGCTGATCTCCACAGCTTACCGACCAAGGAGCGGATGGATTATAGTCTTATTAATAGATATTCGAGAGTAAAAAAACGATAAATGTGCGTATTTAACTTTTACTAAATTTAGCTACTTTTTATGAAATTTTTCAACAACATTTTTGGGATAAACGTTCAAAACGCTTAATTTGCTATTGTTAAATTTATTTGACGTTTTCTGTAACATTTATCTGGCTTTGTTAAGATATTAATTAAATCTGAAAGAGTGGAATTCAATTTCAAAGGAAGGTTATTTTTTTACCCAATAAATGCAGTGGTGTCCTGAAACTTCACCGAAAAACTCAAATGAAGAGTAGCCTTCAACCCCACCAAAATCCAAACCATTATCTTCAGACATCCGAACCTAAGCCGACGAGAAAATCTCACTTTCCACCATATCATCCTCTCACTATGAGAGAAATACCTCGTTCCTAAGGACCAGGTGACCATCGATGTCGAATTTACCATCAATAAAATGAAAAGATGAGCGTCCCTGTTAGGTGCCCTGGGCGGTAGACTCTACTCAATACCTACAAAACTTTTATTCGACCTGTTGTGGATTAAAAGGCAGTGACATACTCTGCTCTTCCTTAGAAACTCCTCCATCCGCTTCCTGCCACAGAGAGAGAGCCATTATCCGTAAAGCCAAAAGCCTAAACCACATTTATCCAAGCCGTCTTATCTATCAAAATACAAAAATACTTCCCCTTCCATCTCGATTTCAGACGCTACAACAACGATACGTCGCTCGGACTCTATAGGGTACCAACATTACCGCCCAGAGGACCCTTTATACCAAATTGTAAACTGGGACATTCTTGCAAAACTTGAAGAGCTCCTAGACGAAACCCCCCTTCTCGTATGGGTAGACATTAGACAACAGCAGGATAAAAAAAGAGACCTTGCTGAAGGTTTCTGTGGTGCCCTTCGTCCCTGCCAAATGGGAGGCCTCACGCCAGAGAAGACACGCCACAGCGTCAATCTTCCAATCCCACCACGTGGGCTACATTCCAACACACCTGCACTGACATCAAATAATGTTTTTTTTGACGGTTTAGGCACCAGGTAACACCGAATAGCGCCGTTTTCTGATGCTAACTAAATCCACTCCCTGAAAAGGACACTATGGCAGGGTCCTTAAACCCAATATTCAAATTCCACCAACACCACACTCCTGCGAACCAATTATTCCTTGCATTCTTGTATGCTTTACCTTCTAAAATTTTCTAAATTACAGTTTTTTTTTTTTACTTTATCATTCCGGATAACTAAATGTCTCGATTTTTATATGTGTAACCTTTATCAATATATCGATGTCGTCAAGTGCATATACATTAAGTGCTCTACAGGATATCAAAGTCTCAGCGATAAAAATAAAAATACTACCAGCAAAAATATAAAAAACTTTAATGCTTTTCTTGCAGTTACAGTTAGTTGATTCCATCGCATATTTTCCGTTCCTACAAAGAGTTTTACAATAGAAATGCTATCTATCAAAACTGTAGAAGAGTCTGTCTGTTATAAGGCTTTCACACAAAAACTACTGCATGGATTTTTATAAAACTTTTTTGTTATATAGCTATTAATCCAGGGCAACATATAGGCTATAATTTATAATTTAAAATATTGATATGGGCACGTTCCCTCAGTAGAATTCTGGGAATGTGATCCGGCATTTAGATATTGGTTGTCTAGATTAAGTTATTTTTTATATTTTGGTTGGTATGTTTTTGTTGATAATTGTCATTATTTAATTGAATTTTAAAAAGATATATCATAAAATAAAATTCAACGTAATTAAATAACGATTTATTTATCAGAACTAAAAAAGAAATTACCTCTAGATATTATATGAGACTGAAGCAAGACTTTTAAAACTGAGTGCACTAAAATCTATTTTTTTACAAAAACAGAAATTATAATAACGTTTTAAAAATGTAAAATGAAAACAGCAGAATTATAAATAATTGTTGACCCAATTTACCGTTTGAGAATATTAGAGAAGTTGTTGAGCGTTAACAATAAATCAAACAAATCTGTTATACGAAAACCGTAAACAGCAAGTGCACGTTTTATAGTTTAAATAAATCTAAACTTGTTGCCGCACGGAAGAAAACACCCTCAGAATAATGTGAATTCCAACAAGGACGTTTGAACAATTTAATATTTCTTTCTTTGAACGTCTTTGTTTGATTATAAATTCTCAGGTTGAAGTTAACCACCTATTTACACGCTAAAAATTAATATACTTCATACCAAACGTTTGTTCGTAATCGCCTTTTCCGGTTAAAATAATTTTAAATAGATGTTATGGAATAACAAAAGCTAAAGAAGACAGCAAGTGAAGTATCTAGAATAAAAAATCTAATCTTTCTAATTGTATTGTATTATGAATAATTTTACCAGACTATTGTTACCGTGTCTATGACAGTGAAAATTACTTACTTAAAAATTTATAGTTGAAAAATTTGCCGTGAGCGGTAGAGTAGTAAGATATTAATACTTTTCGTGTTACTTGGTGATTGTCGTTCCCTTTGCGAGTTGGTACTCTAAACAATCTAGTTTATTGGTAAATACTCCGTTTTTAACCTCTTCGAAGTAAAATGTACTTCTTAATTCCAAAAGGTCCACCCGAGTTGCAGAACAATTGCTAGATTGGATAAGTTCCAGATATTTTTGAGGAATAGGAAGGAGTTATATTATGTCATTTCGTCTGTATGTTTGTTACCGCTAGCTAATCTCAGAGACGGTTTAATCTGTTTGGATGCAGTTTTCAGGAATATGTTGTATTGAGCTTTACTTAACATTTTGTGTTCTTTTTTTGATTTAAATCGGTAAAAAATTAAAGAAGTTATGTCAATTTATGTCAATCACTTAATGTGTAGAGTTCAGTTCTATATGGTCAATCATATTAAATAGGGTCCAGCTAAGGCTGGAAGCATGTCACTGAACTAGACGCGTGGGTAGCGCAAAAGTATAAAGAAAATTAAAAAACTCCATTTCGTGTAAACCCTGCCTTCAGTAAAAAGAATGTCTGCAATAAAATTGGGTTCCTTAGCATCATTTCTTAGAAACCAGAGGCAAAACTCCAAACGTACCTGATGATGGTACCGGTAAAGCTGACTCTTCTGGAGTATTCTCCAAATCAGAGATGCCCAATTCCTACCTCCGCTGATATTCTCCGCAAACTAATTTTTGGATTCTTCTCTACTGGTGCCAAAATTTTTTCAGGCGTGAACACCAAACTTGATCTCCCGGAATTATGGGACTGTTTCTTGAGTTCCGCCCAGGTACTATTTCGTATCTAACAACCATCTTATGTGGGAAAATGATTTTTTATAATTCACGTTCACAAAGTTTCTATTTCGATACTAAAAACAGTATCGAAATAGATTCATTGTAACACTGTTTTTGGTAACTTTTTGTTGTACACAATTGGTTGCACTGCACTGATTGTCAACGAAAGAGTTCAGGTAGTAAATCAAAAAGTATGTTGTACTAAATTATTAACTACATTATCAGCGTTATTTGCTAAATTCGGAATATTTTATACAAATTTGACAAACATTCAAATTTAAAATCATTAAAACTGACAAGTGTCAAAAGTGTCAAGATTGCCAACATAAATAAATATTTCGAAAAACTCTCATTTTATATATTTTTTATACTTTTAAAAGTTCATTATAAAAAATAGTATGTAACACTCGAGTTACAATGACGGTTTGTAGTACTCGTTCTTTGCGAAACTCACCGCTTCGCGGTTCGTTTCACATACTGAACTCGTACTACGAAACCTCTGTCATTGTAACACTTGTATTACAATATACTATTGGGTGAAAATATGGAAAAAACGAATTTTCTCAGACATGTAGTGAGATCGATATTTTGCCCCCGTGATTTTCATTGGCAACAAATAAATTCTGACGGCTATAAAATCTGCTATCAAGATATGGACAATTTATGAGTTCTGGTATTTGCGTTCACACGAGGAAACAACGATCAACATTTCGCAAATTACTAATGAATGCAATGCTGCATTTATATCAATTAATATTAACTAACATCCATACATATATAAGAAAATCTATTCAAACACTTCTAATTAAAATATTCACAGACCCACAAAGTACGCACAGCTCATGATTAAAGAAAAATCAATACAAAATTTATTAATAATCATCTATGTAAAGTATGCAGTGAACCAAAATAACTTAAATGTGTAATCATATCCCATAACTGAAATTCCTGCTTAATAATGCTAAAATCGCTGTAACGACCAGGGAACTGTGCTATTTAGGAGCAAGTATTCAAAATAAAATGAGATATTTCCCACCATGAATTTAATCACCATATTACAAAGTTACGCATGTTTGGGTAAATAACTAAACAAAATAGCTGTGAAATATTGATTAGATTAGACCAGGTGTAAATAAAAAGTTTGTTACCGTTTTAACTTGACGGATTTCGCTCAAATACAGTGTCATCATATTTCAAACTTAGGATTTAGGCACAAAAATTTAAGATGACTTTTGGTTGTAACAAAAATTTAATCAACTTTCAAATTTTATTTAAAGAATTTAACAGAATATTGTTACCGAGCCTATATCGGTGAGATTTATTTAGTTTAATAGCTTGTCACGTGCAGAAATCGGCGTCAACATATTTAAAAGTTAAGTTAATGTCCCGGCTCGATTGTTAGCCTCTAAACGGGTTCCGATCCGTGTGGTGGGATTCGTATTGACTTGACCCGTGGGGAGAGTAGAGAATTTGATTTAGGTCGAAAACATATCGGGTTTTTACTGTCTAAGCTAATAGCTAAAATTTTAAATTAAGTAAATAAGTGCATCGATTTCTTTTAATATTACTAATACATTTAGCTTAATGAATTCGATTTAATTTTAACATCATTTCGGAAATCAAATTAATATCGAACAAGCCGTTTTTGCACAACGGAACACACTATTTCCCCTTCTATACTCACAAGTGTCATCGCGGTGAGGTTTGCGTGGATTAGCGTAATGTGGTTCCTTTTGCATTTCAACGATCGTACGAACACATTAGAGTATTACTATCGAATTAAGTGACGCCATTTTGTGAAGTTTAAAGTTCTTTTGGCAATATTCAAGCCATCCGTATGGGTTTTTGAACTTCACTTCAATATATTTTATCTAAGCCTCATTTTTGGTTATTCCTTTGTGGTATTTTTTTGAGTAGGCGTATAGATAAATCCATATTTTTGGGATTTGATTAAATGGTGCTTTCTTCGGTAAGTTATACCTCATGCATAATTATATAATGCCTTTTCTTGACACCGTAATTCGTTTATAGTGTGGTTGCTAAGAGAATTCGTTTCGAACAAGCGTGGACATCCGATTTAAGATCACGAAATTTACCACCGGGTGTTAGAGAATTAACATCGCAGTTTGGCTGCTAACCCCTAATCTTAATATAAAAGGGTAAGTGTTTACCTGTGTTTATTCTATAAAATCACGTAAATTATCATCCTTATAATAACTACACGTACATACCTAAATATTACGTTAAATTATGGTATTTTGTTAATATTAGATCTATCGTTTTCTTTATGATTAAATTCATTTTGTGTAATTAAATTTATCAGTCATAAATAAACCCGACTAAATTACTAATTTTAAGTTTTAATGGTTATTATTGATTTTTATATAAACTGTTGTAAATAATTTTGGAATCAGGTGCAATGATTATTCTTTGTAATATGCTTAACCTGTTTTAACTATAGTTGATCGATGAATTTTGAATTTAAATATATTTCATTGTGTTCCATTATTTTTATATCGTATATTTTTTTTATTTGTAAATTGGATTTCTAAATTGTATAATGACACACGTGCATCTGATTTAATTGATTTATTTACGTATTAATTTCATCAATAATTCTGTTATTGTTTATTATTATAGTATACCTTCAGTTTGTGTTATCAGTAATTTAATCTTTAAAATTGCTTTTTCTTCTTCTTTTTATTAAGCAGAGTCGGTACTTGTAACTTTAATATATTTTGTTTCTTAAATAATTTAGTGTGTAATTCAATCTTTAAATTTTATTTTGTAACAAGTAGAGTCAACATTTGTAAGTTTAACTTTTCCTTCTTAAATAATTTAACTTTGGATTTTTTTTTTTTTTTTTGGCTAATTCGCTTTTTCGACTAGGGTTTTTGGACCTGGCGAACATTTGTTGTTTTTGGACCTGGCGAACATTTGTTTTTGGTCCTGGCTGAACTTGTTTGTGGACCTGGCGAACATTAGTTGTTTTTGGACCTGGCGAATATTGTTTTCTTTTTGGACCGGGTGAATATTTCTGGATCAGGCCAAACTTGTGCCTTACCAACATCAAAGCAGCAGGCTAATAACGAAAGCCTCACTACCAGCACTGCAGAAAACAGATAAGCCAAAAATTTAATTTTAAGATTAAGACATTGTAAAAGTTGTTGGTCGAATATTGATTATTTATAGTAATTTTTAATTTTTAAATCTTTCATATTGCGCTGGGTGATCACTCATAATTAAATCTGCCAGGGTTTTGACGTTATAGTGGAACAAATTTTCTGATAATCGCTAATTTTCTTTATTTCATTTATATATATATTTTTATAAATTGTATAACTCAATTGTTGGGTTTATTGTGCGGGGGGTTATTTATTTATTTTTGTGAATATAATTGATAGATCTAACTTTGTGTCTTACTCAGATCTTCACCCACTCACCACATTTGTTACTCAATCAATTTTCTTTTTTTTTTAATTAATTAAGATTCTTAAATTCATTATTTATCTCCAGTAAGATAGGTCAGTGCCTGGAACATCAGGGGTTTCCGATTTGAACCGTTAAAATCGGTAGCGCGACTCACATTATTTTGTTTTGAATTACCCTCTACGGCTGAGCTGGGCACAAATTTGCCAGTAGAGAAACCACTTACCCATCTTAACTGGAGTTGGAGATTTCAATTTAAACCATAAGTTTAAATTTTCAAAATTTGATTTTATTTTACTTTTACTAAAAGTACGTGGCAAGCTGTAGTTCAAAATTGTGCCGTGAGCGGTGTTTCTGTATAATTTTCGACTCTTCCTCGTTGCGATTAGTAATTCTAAGCTGATTAACAATTGGTGTCCTATTTGTAAGTCGATTTTAATAATGTTCCCTTTAATTATTTTATTTAGTAAGTGTCTAAAATTGGGGTTATATTTTGTTAAAACTAACCAAGATCAAGTAGTTTCACTTTCGCCAAACATCAGTTTTTGTGATTTACATTAAAATCATGACCGGTTTTTATACGTTAATGTACTCTCAATAAAATGAAAAAATCCGATTTGGCTAGAAACTGGTTCTACTTGATTGTAAATTCGTTAAGAGATCGATTTCTAATTATTCATTTTATCCTTAGGAGTTCTTTCAAATCTATTATAAGAGGGCCAACCATGAGTTTAATTCTTTTCGAGATTGTACCAAATTCCTTCATTTTGTGGAGAAATAGAAAATTGATCCTTAGTCTTGTGTCGACGATTGGAAAATGGAAGGCAAATCTCCTCAGGAGAATCGACACCGTTACAACATAGGCAGATCTTGAGTTTCCAGAAATTACCAAGATAAGAGAAGATTACATGGCGAACTCTTGCACAATCTAAGATTTTCCAATGATGTTGTGCTATTTGCAAAAGGAAAACAGGAATTGATAGATATGTTGGAAGAACTACAAGATGAGGCTGCGAAGGTAGGATTACAGATGAACTACGCAAAGACCCAGTTTATTACAAATACACCAGATGCAGACGAAACAATACCGATTTACGATGGCACAATAAAAACGACAAAAACATACATATACCTTGGTCAAGCTATAACACTGCGCAAACATAATCAAGAAATAGAGATTGGAGAATTCGACTAGTATGAGCGGCTTACAGCAAATTAAAGTACATTTTCAGCCTAAATATCCCAATGACTTTAAAATCAAAAGTCTATAACGAGTGTTTACTTCCTGTAGTCACTTATGGTTGCGAGACCTGGGTAATAATAAATAAATTGGAAATATATCAGAGAGCCGTGGAAAGACGAATTTTAGGAATTTCCCTGAGAGACCACAAAACAAATACATAAATAAGAGAAAAAACTAAAGTATCCGATATAATAAAAAGAATTATTGGTTCTCTAAAATGGCAATGGGCAGGACACGTGGCCAGACATACAGAAAACTAGAGCGGGTGAAACACTAGATGGAGACCTTGGGAAGAGACGAGAAGTGCTGGAAGACCCCAGCAAAGTTGCTACGACCAGCTAAAAAAGTTTGCAGGCTTAAATTGGTATCGAGTTGCCCAAAACCGATTAGTCAAATTTGAAAGAGGCCTATATACGAAGGATAGAAAACGGCTAAAATAGGAAATAGGAAGAGAAAAATTAATTCTTTAACTAAACAACTTTTCCAGAATTACTATTCAGCTATCAGCATTCTAGGCAAGTGGGTTCTTAGAACAGGGAAACCAGAAAACATTCTCGAACGTCTGGAATCGTGGAATTCGCGTCTAAAGAAGAATGGACAGTTCCTAATTTTTCGCTAGACTTATATAAAGAGACACGCAGCGTCCAGAAGTTAGTCGAATGTGACGATTTGTTCAGATCAATTAGTGTTATAGTTTAGTTGTACAAATAAATTAGTTAGTTTTATTATAAAATAAATTAGATTAAACATTACACTATGTATAATTTATGCATCATAGATATACATATATATACAATAACTAAGTATCTTTTCACTTTTCAGTTTTTCATAGAGTACCTACACATAGATATAAACATTTTATCTTAGTTGTTATAAATTAGAATAAAAAAATACAGGTTTTTTAAAAGTATTATTAACAATAATAGATATTCTCATTTTCATTAATTAGTTATGGTTTCTTGATGATTAGAAATAGTTAGTTTATAAATATAAAATAACTTACGATGGCCTTCCAAAGTATAAAGTTTTACTTTGAGATTGAAATATTCACCATCTAAGTATCGTAGATAAAGGGTAACGATAAACGATAATTCGACTAATCACTAGTCACAATTACCATAAATTTTTCCGTAATCCTACGGGAATAACAAAACGGATCTTATTGGTCAGTATTTTTAGTGTACATAAAGAGAAATATAGGGCATACTTGAATACAGGTTTTTCGAACTCGCTATATTTTTATTTTTACAGCCGGAGGTAACAATTAGTAAATTAATAGAATTTTAATTGTTTGCTCAATTCAACATTTACCAACAATATTTTTCAAGCCAACATTTTAATTAAAACAAATGCTAATAAACAAATAATTAACTTTAGTTCACAGTTAAGTGTTGCAGTGGTTCAATTATATGAAAATTAAATTGTTTGATTGTTTACATTTATATTAAAAACACGCGTTTATTAAAATTATAAATATATCTGCATATTTATATTTTTGTATAGAAAAATTTATTTAAATCAAAGCTATTGATACGGATGTAATTAACTTAATAAAAAAATTCGAGCACTTACCTTGGTTAATGTTTTTTACTAGATGATTGGTTATTTATACGATAAATAAAATATTTACTGATAAACTCTTTTAGATAAATAATTCTTAGAGATAACAAAAAACGTTATATACAGGGTGTTTCAGGATTATATGGTCAAATTAAAAATTTGAGTTCAGGGCCCAAAAATAAGAAAAAAGTTTCCTATGGAATAATATCCGGAAACGCTTCGTTAAATAGTTATGCCCCTCCAAATAAGGGGGTTGAAATTAGGTTTTTAATTTTTTACTCAAAGATAGGAAAAGCCAAAAATATGAACTTTGGTAAATATTTTGTACTGGTAGAAACACTTCAAAAGAATTTTTTTTAATCATCCCCTATTATCAAAAAGGGTAAGATTAGCAACCCTTAATTCGTTTTTACTACAACTTTTATACTTGTTAAAATTTTATCAAAAAAAAATACACCCTGTATAAACTAATATATTTAGAACATTTTTTTACTCTTAAACTTTTTTAATAAAACTAATCGTTTTTGATTAAAAAAATAAAATATTCAAAACCGCACTATTACTGATTTAAAAAATTATTATCGTAACAAGACGAAAAATATCTAGTAGGCTGCTGTCAAATAATATTAGTAGAAGTATTTCTACCAGTACAAAATATTTACCAAAGTTCAACTTTTTAGCTTTTTCTATCTTTGAGTAAAAAATTAAAAACCTAATTTCAACCCCCCTATTTAGAGGGGTATAACTATTTAACGAAGCATTTCCGGATATTATTCCATAGGAAACTTTTTTCTTATTTTTGGGTCCTGAACTCAAATTTTTAATTTGACCATATAATCCTGAAACACCCTGTATAAACAAAAAACTAATGGCCAATTACCATCTTAATAGCATCTTGATTTGTAAAAGACCCTGAAAAATTTGCCAATTTACAGAAAAAACTTCACTTTTTCCATAAATATTCTCAATTTTGTCATAACTTTGACAGTTTTTAAGATATACAGGGTTAAACTTGAAAGTTGTATAAATCAACAAAAAAAAACACAGTCCCTTAAATTTTCGACATTTTTTTTTTAATTTTAATATAAATTTGCAAATTCATAGAAAAATGTTCACTTTTTCCATAACTGATCTTAATTGTGTCATATCTTTGACAGTTTTTAAGATATACAGGGTTAAACTCGAAAGTTGTATAAAATGGAAAGTCAATAAAAAAAACACAGTCAGTCTCTCCCTTAAATTTTCGATATTTTTCTTTATTCAATTTTATTAAAAATGTACAAGTTTATAGAAAAATGTTCACTTTTTCCATAAATACTCTTAGTTTTGTCACATCTTTGACAGTTTTTAAGATATACAGGGTTAAACTAGAAAGTTGTATAAAGTGGAAAAACAACAAAAAAAAAACACAGTCAGTCTCTCCCTTAAATTTTCGATAATTTTCTTTAATCAATTTTAATAAAAATTTGCAAATTTACAGGAAAAACATCACTTTTTCCATAGATATTCTCAATTTTGTCATATCTTTGACAGTTTTTAAGATATACAGGATTAAACTAGAAAGTTGTATAAAGTAGAAAATCAATAAAAAAACACAGTCAGTCTTTCCCTTAAATTTTCGATAATTTAATTTTCTTTAATCAATTTTAATAAAAATGTGCAAATTTACAGAAAAATGTTCACTTTTTCCATAAATACTCTTAATTTTGTCACATCTTTGACAGTTTTTAAGATATACAGAGTTCAACTGGAAAGTTGTATAAAATGGAAAATCAACAAAAAAAGAAACACAGTCAGTCTCTCCTTTAAATTTTCGATATTTTTCTTTAATCAATTTTAATAAAAACTTGCAAATTTATAGAAAAATGTTAACTTTTTCCATTAATAATTATTTTTTTATATCTTTGATGGTTTTTAAGATATACTGGGTTAAACTAGAAAGTTAATTGGTTTCTGAGTCAAAAATATTTCATCAAATAAATTAAATACCGTTCTTTTAGAATTAAAAGTTGAAAAACTGAGTCAACGGTTGGTTAAAAAGTTTTGAAAGCGCCACCTACTAACCAGTAGAGGAATCAAAATTTATACACTGTTTTAATATTTCATCTTCCATTCGAATGCACAAAAAAATCTATTTTGATTTGTCAATTTATTCTTTGTTTACAAGCCATGTGGATCTACACTGTAATCTTAAGACTCTGCAGATTATTCTTAAATTAAGGGGTCCTTTTATTTTTGTTATCTTTAAAGAATTAGTTATAATATATATCAAATATAAGAATATCTTTAAACTAAACAGTATTTTAATAATAAGAAAGTAAATATTTTGATATACAAACAAATTAAGTAGATATTAAATTGGAGAAACATTTGTGGCACAGAGAAAAAATCTCTTAGTTTAAAGCAAATTCTTTTAAAAATTTTAAATATGTTTAATACTCACGTCTAGCTGCATAATAATTTTATTATATGCCCATAACCACCTTTGCTGAGCTGTAATCTGAGGACGCTGCTCTTTGATTTCCTCTTCATGAATTTCCGGAACCACCAAAGTTGTTTCTTCATGTACCTGAGGAATTATTCTCTAAATGTAGTAAAAAGTAAAAAAAAAACATTTTTATGTTTGTAAACAATTCGTACCTCCCCCTGAAGACCACTTTGAAGATGTTGATCATCCAAAATTTCGTCAGAATGTTCTGCAGCGGTTGGTGAACGACGAATAGACACTCGACGTCCTTGAAGAGTAGTATCAGCTCCATTTATTCTTGGATAATTTACATATGGATCTTCATAAGACTAAAAAGTTTAAATTAAATGTTTTAAACGTTAAAAAAACGAATTGTGTGAAGCTATGATCTTTAAACAATGTTTTGTATATCTCTGTTGTTGTAAGCTATTACGAGAATGGACGGTTCCAGATTTTTCGCTAGGCTTATATAAACAGAAACGACGGAGCGTCCAGAGTATGAAGATTTGTACAGATAAATGAGAGCTTATATATTATAGCTTATAACAAGATGTCATTGACATTATTAAGGGCTTAAAATCAAAAAAAAGCTCTGACATTTATGATATTAATACATATTTAATAAAAAACTGTTATCAAAACATCATAGTTCCAATTACTAATATAATTAACTGCTGCTTTAGTGAAGGAACTTTTCCCGAACTATATAAAATATCAAAGGTTTTACCTCTCTATAAAAAAGGAGATGAATCACTGCCGGATAACTATCGACAAATTCATATATTACCGAGTTTTTCTAAAATACTTGAATGCGCTATAGCAAAGCAAATTATAGCCTACTTCGAAAAATTTAACTTGTTTTGTTTTGAACAATTTGGATTTAGGCAGGGTAAAAATACTACAGATGCTATTCTCGCAGTGATAAATAATATACAAGAAGCTTTTGAGAAAAAATCGCAATGTATTGCTATTTTTACAGATCTTTCAAAAGCTTTTGATTGTGTTAGTCATATGCAACTTATTCACAAATTAGAAATGTATGGCATTAGAGGAATTGCAAAAAACTTATTTATATCCTACTTACAAAACAGAAAACAAACAGTTTATTATAAAAACGAGAACAGCAAAATATTAACGATAAAAAGAGGCATTCCGCAAGGATCTATATTAGGACCTCTACTGTTTATAATTTACACCAATGATTTACCATCATATATGAAAGCGAGGAACAGTACTGTTCTCAGTCTTGTAACTACCATGTTTGCAGACGATACTAATTTCTCATGTCATTGCGAGGATGGTTGTGATATAAAAGGGAGTATAAATAACATTATGAGAGAAGCTAAGCACTGGTTTAATAGCAATGAATTGTATTTAAATGAAAACAAAACTGAAACATGTGTATTCAGCTTAAATCAGGGAAGAGCAGAAACAGTAAACATAAAATTTTTGGGAATATATATTGATTCGCAACTCACATGGAATTCTCAAATAAACAACTTATGTAACAAATTGTCTAAAACAGTATATGCTATACGTAGAATATCAAATATAATTAATACAGACGCCGCACTTACTGCATACTATGGTTTATTTTATTCAAACTTGAAATATGGAATTCTAGCTTGGGGCAATGCCAGCTTCACATTATTACAAAGAGTTTTTTTAATTCAAAAAGCTGCAGTCCGTTCAGTTGCACGGGCAAATTTTAAGGACTCTTGTGAGCCTCTATTTAAACAACTACGTTTAATGACTCTTTTTTCACTAATTATTTATGAAAATTTGATATTTGTAAAAACTAATAGAAGCAGCTTTACTAATCACTCAGATATACACACGTATGAAACAAGAGGGAAACATCAAATTGTACCTACGAGGACAAGAATAAACAAGTCACGTGTTATAGGAGTCCCATTTTTTAATGCTCTCCCACCGGCAATTCAGAATTTGCCTGTCGGAAAGTTTAAACATATATTAAAATCCACAATGCAGGACATGTGTCTTTACAATATTAATGATTTTTTTGAACGGATTAAACATGTCACCTGGGTCTTGAACCAGTATTGAATTTCTGGTTATTCAATTTTAACAAATTTTGTTTTATTAGTATTTTAAAGTGTTGTATATTGTTTAACTGTTTTCCCCGTCTTTTAAAAGTTATTTTATTTCATTTTATATTGTTATTATTAATTCTATGAATGTAACTAAAATATGAATATATATATAAGATATTTTGACGATTGTAAACACAACTGTGTATTAACTGAAATAAATACTACTACTACTACTACTACTATTACTAACTAGATTTTTTACCTGATAAGGTTGCTCTGAACCTGAAGATCTTCTGGAATTACTACCAGATACTTGTTGTGCCCTTTGCAAAGCTGCAGCTGCAGCTGGATGATAAGGATCCATAATAACACTCGCTTGAGAAGGTTCTCTACTACGCATAAATATTTGGTCAGTTACATTGTTATCTTCTCGATTTTCTACATGTATCACAGATATTGGGGAATCGTGTTTTATTGCTTGGCTTACTGCGTTTTGGCCTAAAAAAGAAACGTCAAGTATTCTTTAAAGAATTATTAAAGATAGTTGCAAACTACTAGAAAGTTTCTTATTTTCTTGTTCTTTTTGTACTACTACAATCTTTAACTAAGGTAGAAGCGGGTAATAAGGCCTGCCAGGTAATAAGGCCTAAGATTTCACTGAAAAAACACTCGTAAGTAGCTAAAACGTCACTCATTTGTTTTGTGGAGTGTGTTGATTCGTTTTTGTAAGGAGTAGTTCGTAAGTTCTCAAAAAAAGAAGATCAAAATCAAAGGGAAAAAACAGCTACGAAGTTTGAAGTCAAATTAGGCATCTATAATTTCAAAACTAGCGAAAGGTGCCTCGAAATATTCTACATTTATGAAAAAGTTGTACAAGAAGAAGTTTGTACGCAATGGAAGGTAAAACTTCTAGAAGTCAAAGAGATTGCAAGTCGAGAGATTTATTTAACTGGCTAAAGTGTTTTCTAGACTGTACATTATAAAGAAAGAGCCATTATTCTATTTACAACGAATATAAACAGTTTCGAAAAATTCAAGCTTGCACATTCGAGATGTTTGAAGAACATAAATCATACAAGCATTCCCTATGATTAATCGGTTCAACAAGAAGGTGTGGATTAAGACAGAGTAATTGTAGAAAAATCCTTATGACAACTACTCCGTAGATATTCTTCTTCGCAACCTCAGAAATATGGAGCCTTAAAACGAAGACAATCTTATATCTTTCACGAATTTCGTCACAGTGCAGTTTTGGAAACGTTTTCAGAAGAAGCAATTCTGACTGAAGATGTTAAGGACCAAGATGATGATGTTGTCCTGGACGATGAAGGATAGCCTGTTTACCCAAAATCTTTTAAAAAAGTGAAAGGTAAGGGAATCTGCACATTCGAGGTATTTGAAGAACATAAAAGCATTCCCTATGATTAATCGGGTCAACAAGAAGGCGTGGATTAAGACACAGTTATTATAGAAAAATCCTTATGACAACTACTCTGCAGATATTCTTGTTCCCAACCTCACAAGTATAGAGCCTCAAAACGAAGACAATCTTATAACTTTCACGAATTTCGTCAAAGTGCAGTTGTGAGAACGTTTTCAGAAGAAGCAATTCTGACTGAAGATGTTGAGGACCAAGATGATGATGTTGTCCTGGACGACGAAGGATAGCCTGTTTACCCAGATTCTTTCAAAAAAGCGAAAGCCCTTGATCCTGCACATTCGAGGTATTTTAAAAACATAGAAGCATTCTTTATGATTTATTGGGCCAACAAGGAGGCAGAGTTATTATAGAAAAATCCTTTTGTTCATAGACAACTGCTTCGCAAATACTCGTCTTTCTGCCCTCACAGATGCGGTGCCTCACAACGAAGACAATCTTGAATCTTTCATGGACTTCGTCACGGTGGATGAAGATATTGTAGTTGTGGAGACGTTTTCAGAAAAAGCAATTCTGACTAAAGACGTTGAGTAGCAAGATGATTATATTGTCCTGGACAATCAAAAATAGCCTGTTTACCCAGTAGGTTTTAAACAAGCGAAAGCCCTTGATGGTAAGGAAATCTACACATTCGAGGTACTTTAAAAACATAAAAGCATTCCCTATGATTTATCGGGCCAACAAGAAGGCAGAGCTATTATAGAAAAACCCTTATGTTCATAGACAACTGCTTCGCAAACACTCTTGCTCCTGCCCTCACAAATGTGGTGCCTTAAAACGAAGACAATCTTTTATCTTTTACGGACTTCGTCACCGTACAATTGTGGAGACGTTTTCAGAAAAAGCAATTCTGACTGAAGTTGTTGAGGAACAACAATAAGGCAGAGATATTATAGCAAAATTCTTATGTTCATAGACAACTGCTTCGCAAATACTCTCGTTCCTGCCTTCATAAATTTGGTGCTTCAAAACGAAGACAATCTTATATCTTGCACGGACTTCGTCACAGGAATGAATATGTTGCATTTGTGGAGACGTTTACAGAAGAAGCAATTCTGACTGAAGATGTTGAGGAACAAGATGATGGTGTTGTCCTGGATGACGAAGGAGAGCCTGTTTACCCATTATCTATTAAGAGCAAACGAAAGCACTTAAAGGAAACTAATTCTGCACATTCGAGGTATTTCAAGAACAGAAGCATTTCCTATGATGTATCGGGCCAACAAGAAGGCAGAGTTATTATAGAAAAACTCTTTTTTTTTATTTACAACTGTTTCGCAAATACTCTTCTTCCTGTCCTCACAAATTTGGTGCTTCAAAACGAAGACAATCTTATATCTTTCACGGACTTCGTCACGATGCAGTTGTGGAGACGTTTTCAGAAGAAGATGATGATGTCCTGGACGATCAAGGATAGCCTGTTTAAACAATGTCTTTCAAACAAGCGAAAGCACTTGATGGTAAGGAAATCTGCACATTTCTATTTTTTTTTTTTCATTACAACCCTCTCCAAATTGTACTTTATATACACAATTCTTATCTCTACATAATTTTTACAAAACTCATAGTCCCTTAGGATACGGATTATGGAGATTAGACTATATTTGTATAAGTAGATTTTTATACTAACCATAACTAATACTACCGTCAGTCTCTTCCTGAGTATACCCATCAATGTCGTCTTGTACATCCAAATAGGGTTCTCCTTGAATAATTTTATCATTTTCTAACTGAGTTCCATAATATCCACTATCAATACAATTCTGGGATTTTAGGTAACCTTTATTATTTCCTGTATTTCCGATCACTCCATGGTTGTGAACCTACAATTATAGGTTGATTTAGCTACCAAATGTCGAAATAGAAGTCTACGGATAAATTTCTTTTACATTTTAGAATCTCTACAGGATAATTTTAAGACACATCATAAAGTTAATTCTGTCTACAGATAAAAAGCTTACCTGTGCTACCGTTAAGTTAGGAAGCCCAATATTATCTATACTTCTATTTTGCTGGTCCCCTAACTGTCCCATTGTGTTTAAAATATTTTTTTGTGCGATATTGTTGTCCAAGTTGTGATTATAACCTAGGGAATTTGTGAGAATAGTATCTGTAGTAGATGGTTCGGCGTACGTTGCGCGCATGTGGTGCTCTATAGAACTATTTATTGAAGAAATTGCAGTTTCGTAAGACTCTTTGAAATCATCATCAAGTAATTCTAAACTGTTTGTATTCTGTTGGAGTAATTGATTGGAATCTGTGTCTCCTACAAAAAAATAAGCAATCTTAAGCAAATCTATGGGAAAAGATCGAGAGATCTAAGGAGCTAAGGAGTGTTGGGAAACGACAACGACAAGATTTTTGCTTGACGTATTTCATCCAAGGCAACTTCTACCTTATTCTGAAGTGCCGCTAGAGTCTACGACGGATGGGGTTAATGAAGTAATTTTTTTTCCCATAATATCCCAGACATTTTCTATGGGTGAAAAATCTGCGAAGGCTAATGGAAAAAATTAACCTGATTGTCTTAAAAATAAGCCAACGTTATCCGGGCTACAACTAGGAAAAGAGTGTTGGAAAACGTTTGGGAATATTTCTAATAAGATGGTTGATTTTCTCTTGATATATCTTATCCAAAGCAACTTATACCATATCCTGAAGTACTGCTAGAGTTGGAGGATGAAGTAAACAGAGTAATCTTTTTCGCATAATGTTCCAACGTTGGGGAATACCTTATGCTAAAGAGTCCATAGAATCTGTAGATGATAGGATAAACAATGTCCCACGTTTATTCTATGAGTTCAAGAATGAAAAATATGGAAAACTAAGGCAAAACATGGATTGTGTAAAAAATAACCAAAGGTAATTCTTATTAAAAAAGAGTGTTGGGTAACGTCAAGGCACCTTTCTAATACGGTGGTTGATTTCCTCTTGAGGTATCTCCCCCTTGTAACTTTTGCTGTATCCTGAAGTGCCGCAAAAGTCAGTGGAGGAAGGTGTTATTCTTTCCATAATATCCCAGATGGAATCTATGGGTTAAAGATCGGATAATCTGGAAGGCTAATGGAAAGAATCGACTTGATTTCATCAAAAATAAGCCACAGTTATTCTGGCAAAATGTGTTTAGTACTATCTTCTTGGGAAAGGGGGTTGGTAAACGTCAATGCATACTTCTAGGAAGATGCTCGATTTTCTTTTGATGTATTTCATTCCAGGTCAGTTTTACCCTATGCTAAAGTGCTGATAGAGTCTGTGGATGATGGGATAAACGAAGTATTTCTTTTTTCATAATGTCCCAGATGTGTTCTATACGTTAAAGATCGGAAAATCTGGAAGGTTCAGCGGACAAATCGAGTCATTGTCTTAAAAATAAGCCAACGTAATTCTGGCTACAAGTGTTTTGTATTATCTTGTTAAAATAGAAGGTTGGGAAGCATCAATGCGTACTTCTAATAAGATGATTGATTTTATTTTGAGATATTTCAACCCAGGCATATTCTACCTTATTCTGAAGAGCCAATAGAATCTGTGGACGATAGGATACACGAAATAATCTCCTTTCCATAATATACCAGACGTGTTCTTCGGGTTACAGATCGGTAAATCTAGGAGGTCAAGACAACACATCGATTTGTCTTTAAAATGGGACAAAGTAATTCTAAATACTTGTTCTCTTGCTTTATCTTGGAGAACGTATGATTCTCATTTAAAATATGTAAATCTACTACCTCCTGGATGTAAAGATAGATACCAAAGGTGAACTGCTTCCATAGGCTATAGTCCACCACAATATAATTCCGACTTTGTGGTGTACACATCTTTCCATGTCATATTTAACCATGTTGGCTTCTTACCATTACACAACCATCATGCATGCCCAAACAGAATGTGGATTCATTACTGAAGATAATGGTATTCTATTCAAGGTCCAAGTTCAAGCTTTTTCTGCAGCAAGCCAGTCTATCAGTTTGGAGTCTAGGAGTAAAAGATAGACAACTGAAGACTGTATGAAGATAGTCCAAAACATCTGATATAGAATAAATAGAATAGAAATATGCTTTATTGTCACTGAAAATAATACAATTTTATGGACAAAGCTAAATATAAATATAACAAAATATAAAAAATAAGTAATATATACCAAAAAACAAATACAAATAAACAATTTATATCAACTTTCATACGTCGTCGCAAACCTAATAATGAAAATTAGTAAAAAAAAAAACAATATAATGACTACAAAATTTGAATGAATTTAAAAATCAGCAGGTTATAATAATATGCAGATAATAATTAAAAATATAAAAAAGATGAAGTTACTGAGAGTGATACCCAACTGAAAATAATACTATTTTATCCCCTGTTATTGATTTTAATCGTTTAATTCATTGAAAAACTCATCAACTGAATAATACGGTCTTGTAGAGAGGTATGCTTTTGTCATATTACGAAATCTGATAAAAGATGTTGCAGATTTAATGTGTATCGGAAGATGATTATATAATCTTTTTGCGGAATATAGTATAGATTTTTTTGCCAATTCCGTAGACGTGATCGGTAAATAAACATCATGATCCGATTTTCTTGTGGAATAGCCATGGTTAGGTCTTGTCGGTAAAACATGTAGGTGTTTGCGAATTAAACAAACAGATTCTAAAATAAATAAAGAGGGAAGCGTCAGAATTCTATGATTTTTAAAATAGCTCTCGCAATGCGCTGTTTGGTCAAGACCAAATATATATCGAATTGCTCTTTTCTGTAATCTGAAAATAGCATTGAATTGGGCAGCTGTACCAGAACCCCAGAAAGGAAGACCATATCGAAGATGAGACTCGAACAAAGAGAAATATGCTATTTTGGCAGATGATAAATTGATTTCTTTCGACACAGATCTTATTGCAAAGCAAGCTGAGGCCAGCTTCTTATTCAAGGAATCAGTATGACGGGACCATTTAAGATTGCTGTCAATAAAAATACCTAAAAATTTTACGGACTCAACTATATTGATTTGGCTGTTATTTAGAAGCAGTGGTTGAAAGGCTCCCTTATAAGATAAAGCTACTGTCTTATCTACGTTAAAGCAAAGTAAGTTAGAATCAGACCAGGCCTTTATTTTAAGTAAATCGGCGGTAATAATTGCATAAAGAGTTGAAATATCCGAATTGCTCCAGGTAATACTAGTGTCATCAGCAAAGAGAGAAATTTTTCCATTAATGTTTAAGCAAGTGATGTCATTAATGAAGAGCAGAAAAAGAATAGGACCTAATACAGAACCTTGAGGTACTCCACAAGTAGTCGTTTTACAACTAGAATCAGCACCATTTGCTCTAACCAATTGTTTCCTATTCCCCAAATATGACTTGAACCAGCTTAAAGAAATTCCCCGAATCCCATAGAAATTTAGTTTTTTTAATAAAATATCGTGATTCACACAATCAAAAGCTTTAGCATAGTCACAGAAAACAGTGGCTGTAAAGAGATTTCTGTTTAGTGCTAGATATACCTCATGTAATACAGAAAACATGGCATCAGAAGTACAATTATTAGACAAAAAACCGAACTGATTTTGTGATAAAATGTTGTGTTTAAGGAGAAAGGGAATAAGTCGGATTTTTACAAGCCTTTCAATAATTTTGGATAGTACCGGAAGTAAGGCAATAGGTCTATAGTTGCAGGTGTTAGATTTTTCGCCACCTTTATGAAGAGGTATTATAATGGCTGTCTTTAGGCACTCTGGAAATGTACCTTTTTCCAAGGAATCGTTAATTAGGGAGACTAAGCTTACTAACACATTATCCGGAAGGTTTAAGAAAATTTTTGCTGATAGTCCATCGGTACTACAGGACGATTTGCTTTTAATACTTTTGATTGTTTGCATTAGTTCAGATTTATCAACCGGTCTTATAAAGAATGTATCAACGATATTTTTTGAGTTGGGGAGGTAGGAAATAGGATCGTTTTGTGGCAAAATAGTTGACGTTAAATTTTTACTAACATTAATAAAGTAATCATTTAAATTCTCAGGGTTCGGAAAGGAAAAAGTATGATCCGTCGTATTACTTTTATTTCGAAGGTCGTTTATTATAGACCAAGTTTCTTTTGAAGCATTTTTGGAGTTAATTAGACGATTTTGATAGTATGTTTTTTTTGCTATTTTAATTAATTTTAGGTAAGTTGCTCTGTATTTGTTAATATATTCGATCACTGAGACGCTGTCAGTAAATTTTTTAATATTTAGTAATGCACGCATATTTTTGGCTGAGATGCGGATACCTTTAGTAGTCCAAGGTTTGTGATGTTTTGGCCTAATGGTTATTAAAGGAAATGCCTTATTAAAGTTAGCTACTAATTTAATCAAAAATTTACTGAAGTTACTGTCAATGTCGCTAGAAGAAAAATTCCAGTCAGAAGTCGAACATAAATTTTGAAATTTACGGAAATTTTGAGCGGAAAAAATCCTACCTAAACGTCGAGGTTTCGCGGAAGGTACGTTTAGAATTCGAAACTTAGTGTATACTGCTTCGTGATCAGTAAGCCCCGCACTAATAACTGTAGATTGAACATCAGGAAGTGAGAAATCTGAAACAAGATAATCAAGTATGGTAGAAGATGTTTTTGTGATTCTTGTTGGAGAATTGACGTGCATTGAGAGACCATGGGATTCAAATATAGTTACCAGAAAGAGTTGGGCAGCACAAACAGTAGCGTAGTCAATGTTAAAATCACCACATATAATTTTTCTGCTTTTAATGGGCAGTGCATCTAACAAATTTAGCAGATTCTGGAAAAATAGTTCAGTATCAGAGCTAGGTGATCTGTAAATGCAAAGTGTGTATAGATTGAGTTTCTTATTATAAACTAAAGAAAACTCAAAAAAGCCTTCACCCAGCAGATAGTCATATTTAGTTACCGGTGTGTAATCATTATTTATAGAAAGAATTAGGGTTCCACCGCAAGCTGAACTTGTACGGTTGTATCTAGCAATTGTGGTATACTTATTAATAAAAAAGGGCTCATTAGCTTCAAGCCAGTGCTCAGTAATTGCAACTAACGGAGGAAATCCTAATTCCTCTAGAAATAAAAATAATTCATCTATTTTATATCTTAATGAACGTATATTAATATGAACCATGCTAAAGTTGACATCGTTAAGAGAATTAGAGGATTCTAGATCCTCGGAACACGTCGAATTATTTAAAAATTTCGTTTAGGAGAAACAGCGGAAAAGTAGTTCAGGTGACATTCCCTTGATCTTTGCTGATGAATAATCCTAACAGAAGCAATGAAGGACCTATATGTAGATAGATCAGCTTCCACCTCAGCTGGACCAATTCCATAAGCATCATGAAATTCCAAAAATATTTTTCTTAGATCTTCAGTGTTAGTAGGAAGTCCTTCTGAAGCCAAAAAGAGTTTGACGCCTGTATTGGTATACCCCTCATAACATACAGAGGCGGGCTGGTCGTGCAAATAAGCGAGATGTAGCTTAATGGCTTTCAGGATTTCAGGTTCTCTTAATCTTGCAAGAAGGTATCTACTGTCTGAATTCTTAGTAAGTCTAACCTTCGGTGGGGTCAAAGGATCCAGATTTGTGGTAGGTTCTGACACATTACTCTTAATGAAATTGACATTGGCATGAGTTTTTGTGTTAGTTTTGCTAAGTTCAATGGCATGCTTGTCTGAAAATACATTTAAGTTTATGTTGTCCTGTTCTTTTGAGATGTTGTTTGAAATGGTACATGGATTTTCCAGTCTGACTGGGTTTGTGATGTTTTTGCACCTTTTACTGTATGACTCAGGAGGAGGCGCCTCTAAACTCAATGATTCGGAACATGTGGATTCAATAGACCATCTAATGCAGACGTTAGGTGGCCAAATTGCTTTATTAAATAATAGAATTGTTTTTGGCGTTCCATGCTATACAATCCATTGGTTCTTAATTAACTTTGTAAATGAATAGCGAAATCGTAGATCTAATTACCTAGGGGACAATCTTGAAGGAGGTTCGTTTGTCTGACACGTTTGTACCTCTAGCTCTTCGTGTATAGTCGTATTAACCATAACCGATGACAAACTACCATTGTATTTTCACTTTTGTGCCTTTTCGTAGCTATTTCTCCAAAGGACACACCACCTTCGCTTATGAAGACTATCCGACCACTATCAAACTTCCCTTCTCACTCTAGCCGAGAAGAGATGATAACAAAAAAACCACTGTAAGGATATGGTGGAAAATAAACAGATAATGAGTGTTCTGTTTTCTGTATTTATGTATATCAGACACTTACCAATTCCTTTCTTCTTGTACATATCGTCATTGTAATAGGTCTGATTGTAATCGCAATTTTGAGCAGTACTACTAAAATAATCTTTCGAGAAAGTGCTGTTAGTTGTTTGTGGATAGGCGACAGACTTATCATTAACTACATTGGGTACTGTATAAACATCTACATCCTGTGCTACTGGCAAATTATCCGTACTTTGATATGCATAATTGTAGTCTTCATTGTAATTTTCTGTAGCACTTATAGAACCTAAAAAATGAATGGAATATTTAAATTAGAAAATTTTAAAAATATAGGAAATAAAAATAACTTTCTTACCAAATCTCATATAACTATTGTCAAGCTGATTATCACCATAGTCAGCAGAACTGGTCCGCTTTATCAACTTGTTTCTTTTGCCTCTAAGACTGGGATTTGGAGTTGGAAGTTTTCGTCCAGGTGTCATTGCTCGTGTTGGTTCTAAATTTTGTGCTAGTCTTGTAACGAGTCTGGAATTTTTTGTTGGAGTTGGAGGAAGACTGGCTCCTCTATGGGAGTATGACTCAGGAGTTTTAAAGCCGTCTTCTTGACTTTGCTGAGAGAACTGCCTCCAGGAAGTCTTCTTGGTTGGGATTTGAGGCATTCGTCTTCGGCCAGTGGACATTGGTCGCATCGGTTCATCGTACAAAGAACAAACGTCTTAAAAAAAGTAAGAAAAGCACATTTAAAGAGTTCTGAATAGATTGGCTAAAAAACTTCTCCTAGTATAATAGAACCAAGTAAGTACCAGCTCTTACCTGGATTTTGTATACTAGGCAGTTGCTTATTGGTAACATTTTGTAGTGCTGTGGGTATTGAAGGTAATTTTTTGGAAGTCCTTGGTTTAGGGGGAGCATAGGGATCAAACCCTCCACTGTCCCATTGACGATCTTCATCTTCTTGTCCAAAACGTTCATCTTGTGTAGAATAGGGCAATGTATCATAGTAGTCGTCGATACTTTTATTTTGTTGAACTGTTGGTGGAAATCTATTAAAAAATAAAATTGTAAAATCATCTGAATGAACTTTCACAGAAATTGTTGCTTCCTATAATGTCTCCGATAGCCAAACTGCTTTGAAGGCTCTATAATCTACTTCGTTCGAGTCCAAAATAGCCTGGGACTCTTAAGTAACTAATTAAATACAACAAAGTAATTTTGTTGTAGGTATCAGAACAAAAGGATTGTCGTTAACGAGATTGCTGATAGACTTGCAAGAGAAGGAGATAGTACTCCTTTTATTAAATCTGAAAGTTCGTAATTGGGAAAAGAAACTTATTGGAGCCTGCTGGAAAGACACTCCAGACCAAGATAAGACCAAGACCAAGTCAAGACCAACACCAAGACTAAGACCAAAACCAAGAAGGAGACCAAAAGCAAAAGCAAGACTATGACTAAGACCAAGGCTAAACATAGCAAGACCAAGCCGGAAACCAAAATTGTCCAACTTTTGGACTTGGTCTTCTGACAATGTCAAGAGACTGAATTATTCAGACATCGTTTCGCCTTTGTGATAACAAATCTGCAGTTAATTTCACCGAGGGTCAAAGACAAGCAAAAAGGTGCAAACGCCTTCACTTCGCTGCTCTTAAATACTCTTAGAGCTTCACAAACCTGAACTAAGTGTAATTGCAGGATTTCTTATAGGACACTGTCCACTGAGATAAAATGGATAAAGTGGACAGTTGGACATGCAGATTCTGTGAGAATACAGATACATTTCTAGAGTAATAGTTTGCCAACATCAGAAATATCCGGGGTAGGTCTTCTTAGAGCCTCATCAGGTTCAAACGTACATCCTAAGCGTATAATAGACTTTTTTTAAATTCTAGCTCTTATCCTCTAGATCGCAGTTCATTTGGGACAATCGACCCCAATTATAATCTACAATCTATTCGTATTGATTAGATTACAATTAAATTGAGCAAAACTAATTGGAGTTCCTAGATTTGCTGGACATTATTGTACCTAAATTTTGCAATAAATAGTAAAAACTGGTTAGTAGTACTTTAAAGAACCTACCTACTAACTGTATTAGAGGTGTATCCTGGATATTCATAAACAGAATCATCATATAGGGTATTTTGTCTTTCTAAACTTGGTCTACGTACTAAAACAGTGGAATTTAGTAAATTTAAGGTAAAATATTGTTTTAATTACCTTTGGAATACTGAGTACTGGGTTCTTCAGTGGCATCTACATACATACTAGCGTCCAAACTATCAGCGCTCTGATTATAGACTGTACTTTCACAGCTCATCCAAGTCTCATTACTAAAAAAATAAGAATTAGAAAAATTGTGTTATTCTTGCTGATATTTATGCTTCTGGTGTTAATGTTAATAAATAACCGTTTTTAACTAATATAGAATAGGATATATACAAAAAAAAACTTGACATTAGATAAACAAAGAATACAGGAATAATCGAAATGGAGTTTATGCGAAGAAGCTGCAGAGTTACACCAGAAATAAGATCAAAGGAAGAGTTGGTTTTGAAAAAGACATACTAAAGTGCATAGGTAGAAAGCGTTTCTATATGGACATGTGAGGAGATTAGATGGAGCCAAATGGGTAAAAAAAGAAGAGGCAGACCTCGTAAATCCTAGAGGGACGAAGTGGAAAGGTTATGAAAAAACGGAACCTCAGAGAAAAAGGATGACATAAGAAATAGGACTAGGGACTATGGTTCATAGAAAGAAGGCAGCGACAGCTGTGGAAATCCTTAATATTGGACCTGGGTCTGTCTATCAGTTGGAACCAGGAGGAAGGCACCAAGTCAGTGCAACCTACTCCGGTTTTGGCGAGTAAAGCCGCTGCTGGAACCACAAAGGCTAAGTATATTATCCGTTAAGGCAAATTGAATCTGGTAGTTACCATTTCCAGTTGAGTGGATGCTCTGGTAGGAAGAGAAGAAATATTTCCCGGAAGCTTTTGGTGTTCAACAAGTTGTATCAAAGACGATGGGATCCAATCAGAGCAACTAGTTCAGTAGTTAAGAGACGAGTGTCTTTGAGTGCTAGGGAACGGTCGCTCCGAAAATTCTCGAAGTGGCGATCGAACTTTTCGACCGTGTCCAGTCAAAGAGTTTAGGCTGGCCTTCAACACTGGGAGCTACGGGGGTAAACAGTTGTTACAATTGTTTGAGATGTTGGGTTGTGGATGTTGAGCGCCTAAATGTATTCAGACCAGGTTCACAAATTTTCTTTAGTGTGTGAGACTAGTATCTCTCTTGGAAAAGAGGCAGTCGCTTGAAGTGCTTGAAGAGTGTTTACACTGTAACCTATTTAGGTTCTTAAGCTGGGTTCATGTAAATGCGAATTGCGAATTGCGAATGGCGAAGACAGCTCCTATTGGTTAATATCAAAATTACGTCAGCCGAGAAATTTTGACATATGTCAATTTCAATTTCTTGCGAATTCGCATTATTTAAAATCTGAAGGGCGGGAATCTTGAAACTGTTTTAATATTTTAGCGAATTTCGCAGTTTTTCTTGTTAAAGCATGTGCAGTTCCTATCAATGTTTTGTTTTGAATTTTGTTTGTTAGGTTAGGTCTCCAAAACAAGTGTAGATTTAGATGTATGAAAGTGAAATGGTAAAAAATACATAACTATATTACTTTACTCAGTAGAAAACTAATATAACAGACTATTATATGGATATACTTATTTTTCTATAAAATATGGGTGGATTCATGCAGCTTGTATTATTCATTATTAACATAATGTAAGGGTTTATCGAACTTAAAAATACTAATGTTTATGTAGTTCTATATGTTCAACTACATTGATTTATCGCCAATAAAACAAATCAGTTTCTTTATCGTATTTGTAGTTCATACTTATAATCGTATTAACTTTGATATTAAATTTAATGATCATACATTTGTATCATTATTTAGGACGTTCAGTATAAAAATCCCCAGAATACTGTCAAAACATTCGCTGATACATGAATTGAGATAAAAACGCGATATTTTTTTTTTGCGAAGATCGCATTCGCAAATCGCAATTCGCATTTACATGAACCCGCCTTTAGACCTATTTCTGGTATCAGAGTAATGACCATCCCAATTTAGTATAGATCTGTGGCATTGATGCCTCGTGAAAGTCTAAGGTAACAACCGTTTAACACTGGAGGGACAGCCTTTCTAACAACGGTACTGCGGAGAGACTCATTTCAACGTAGGTAAGGACTCGTAGTGGCATTTGGTTTAATCACTACATGGACAGGTTTTACTTCGGATTTGGGCTATGTCAGGTGTAGCAGGTACTTTAATTCACGCTTGCGCACCGTCTGGTTAAGGGCCTTTATTCTCGATTTATTCGTTTTCTTATGGGAAGGTTGAACGTTGAAGAATATGAAGATTGGTAGGTAATAGGAATAATTTATAGTATTATGATAGGTAAAAGGACACTGCGGTAGGACTTATGTCCTTTTCAGGGAATGGATGGGAGTTTTTGGATAGTGTTAGTATCTGTCGTCGGCCCCGCTTCACAAATTTTCCCATTTGCATTTCCCATGTGCAGCAGGTTGGATATTCTCTTCATCCATCCATGGTATTATTTGAACGTACCTAAACAGTCTTCTTTCTTTATGTGAGTGTACGTTTTGTGTGGTAGTGTGATCCACGTGGTGCAATGTGGGGTTAGGAGATTGACGCTGTGGCGTGTCTCCTCCTTCGTGAGGCCCTTCCATTTAGCAAGGACGAAGGGAACCACAGAAACCTTCGCCAAGGGCCCATTGTTTTTTTTTGTGAAGTACTCTAGATCTTCTTCGGAATCCTCCATTCCAGTGGGTATGAAGGGACCTTTGGGCTGTGGTGTTCGTTCCCTGAAGAGTCCTAGTGACGTACCGCTGTTAAAGTGTCTGAAAACGAGAAGGAAGAGGCGGCATGTTTGTGTTGTTGTGGACAAGGTGACTTGGGTAGAGGAGATGTAGATTTTTCACTTTACATATAATCGCTTTCTCTGTGGCATGAATATAGAGTGGAGAAGTCTCCGAGAAATTGCAGAGTATGGCACAGCCTTTTAATCTACTAGAGGTCTAAAGAAGGTTTTGTATGTATGGAGTAGGGTTTTGGTGCACATCGTGAGAAACTGGCGTGCTTCTTATACGCCACGAGAGACATCGAAGAGACGTAGCGAGGGCAGGAGGACTAACACCAGCGCCATGTTACTTCTGTGAATTAACCAGGCTATGACATCTTCGGAGTATCAAGGTATAAAAGGAGTATCGTAAACCTTTCAAAACTCGAAGTTCAGAAACTCTGGGTGCATTTGAATCTCAAAGTAGTGTTTTAAACCTGACAGGGTTTGTACCTTTTTTGGAGGTAAACACTAGAGCGAAGACGCTGTCATTTAAAAGAACAGGAAATGTACTATAAGTTGATAAGTCCACTTACGTGAGAAAAATGACATTTGATGGCTATTAACGTTTATTACAGTTTACAAAATCGTTCTAAACGATATTTTCGTAAAATCTGTATTGCATATTATAATAACTAGCTGTTTTACATAAATTGTCGTAGAGTTATGGGTAGCTGTTTTGTAAATAACACATTTTCAGTTCATAAAAGTCAAAAAAATTCAGTCCAATTTTCATTTTAGTTAATTTATATCCTCCAGAATGAACACATTAGCATACGACTGGCTTCGTGTGTGACTAACTTCATTATTAACGCATGCAAATTTTCGAGCAACTGCAAAAGTTTTATGCATTACTATCGTAGAGTGTATCAAATTTCTTGAATTATATGCTCGACGCTGTACCTAATATTACCGCCACGTTGAAAATGGTGCTGCTTTAGTAATTATTTAAAAACCCTTTAAATTATTTATATCTACCGTTTGTAGAAACTGCTTGGTAAAATTTATACAGTAAAAAATGTATATAGTAAAAAATTTATAGGATAGGTAATACTGAAAGTCTTAAGGAAATTTTATGATGATTTTGTGGAATAATGCCGCAGCAAATTTAAGAAAATTTCAACGAAAGATATGAAAGGTTTAGCTGTTTGAGTGAGAAGTTGTCTTTTATGCTGTTCTATAATATTTTTTAATATACGCGATGAGACAGATTTTTTTTCCAAATAAAATTTTATATTGTCACTCTCAAATAACTTCCTTTTTGAAGCCACACAGCGCGGAAGACCGTTCCTCCACTTCTCAAAGAAGTGCTGGAACTCCTATTCTGGAGTTGACCTCAGCGGGTCGATGACTACCGTTTTAAACATAGACAGAACGATCGTCTAGCCCTAAGGTAAAAACCCTTTGTGAACGATTTTAAGGATATAAAAAAAATGTATTTGATCTCTGACTTTGCCATCATTGATTTTTTGTGTCTTTGGTTTCTGGGTTTTAATCAAACACCCAAATTTCGTTACCACTATTGACATTTCAAAAAAGGAAATTCAAAAAGTTCTTCTCGATGATGTTTTGGTCAAGCAAAAAGTTTTTTGGAAATATTTTTTCACAGATTTTTCTCATCCTTATCTGGATCTGAATCTGAAAAATTAGAGAGGGGCGAGCAAGTGATCTTCTGGCACTGAAGCCATATAGGGCCCATTGTGCACACTCCCGTGTGTAGAGATATCCACACCTCAAGCTGTCATCAGGCTAAAAGATTTAAAATAGGTGATGAGACTCTCGAGGGAGATCTCCCTAACATCGGCTGGTATAAGGACCGTGAGAAGAAGAAAAAATTCGTTTTTTTTTGTAGACCACCCAACCGATACATAACCAATTTTGGTAGTACAAAATTTTCCAAATTTAAATAACTTGGTTAACTTAAAAGTTAGCTTTCGGCTATTCACATTACTTACCTTGAATAATTTGATTTGTTTAATTTTCTATTATGAGGCCGACTATTGTAAAAAAGCGGTTCTACATCAGTACTGTTTTCTTGGAGTTGGTTTGTATTCTGACCTCGAACATTGGTTCTATAAGTACCATAGTTATCTGTAGTTGAAGGTTGTTGCTAAAACAAACATTAAAATTGTAATAATTAAGATCTGGGATAAACAAAATGATTATACAACAAATGAATATGGTCAAAATTAGCAACACAAATATAAATCCGTTAGTAAAGTAGACTTTCTTGTGTGGGCCAAAAGACAATGATGCGGAACGCAGATGATAAGACAAGAAGCATATAAAATGAAGAGAACCATTCTCCCACTCTTCATCGTGCAAACCTCTTTTCTTTATGGCGATATCAACTTCGTTCCTCCTTGATTTTCTGGGATTACCTATTCTTCTCCTTTCTCTACTCATTGGACTCCAGTCTGTTACTTTTTTAATCCAGTGATCATTACCCGCACGCCTTACGAGGCCATACCATAACAGTCTCCTCTCTTTGGTATAAGTTAAGCATCTTTTTGATTCTTCATCCTTCTCCAAATTTTCACATTGGGTATTCTGTCTAGTCTGGTTAATCTGCAGCAGCGCCTCCAGAAGTCTATTTTCTCTGCAGATATTTTACTTTGTATTTTCTTGTTTGCTATTTAATAATCTGTTCTTCCAGTGTTAGATATTTGGAAGCCAAGTTATTTAGAATTTCCGCGACTAGGTTCTCAACTATTTCCAAGTTTTCCATAGTTTCTTCTGAGATGTTTAGAAACTCTGTTTTGCTGAAGTTTATTTCGAGCTCCGCTTCATCTCCCTCTTCTTTCAATTTTTGCACCATATAGCAGAATAACCGTTTAATGTACACGTAGTGCAATATTTAGGGATTGGAGCGGGGACCTAGATTGTGTTGGAAGGCACGCAAGCGTAGATGAGGATGCCTCTGTTTACGGTGGACATTAAGTGTGGTTCAGAACCTGGATGGATTCTGAACATGGAGGTTGGTCTATTAGTAGCTTTGGAGATTATTCTACTGCTACTGTTGAAAAGGAATTCTATTTCTTTGAGGATCTTGTCAAATTTTCAATATTCTGTAACTTATCAAGACCTGGTAATTTCTGACTTGTCTGGACCTGTTCAATCTGACTGGAAGGATTGGCAATAAGACCTATTTAGCAACATTTTCAAATATTACGCAGTATAAAACCTGTTATAATGTGTTTGATCACAATTTAGACGGAGTCTTCCACCTTAGTTTACACTAGAAGTCTGATCCTTCCAGACTTACAGTTACTAATCTAATCCATCCTATTGAACCAATATTTTTTAATTTAAAGGAAGATAAAGTTTTCTTGTTGTTCTTACCTGATGATGGCGTCGATGTACATCAGGGCTAAGGTGCTGTTGATGATTCTGAGCAGGGCCCAGCATCTGTTGGTAATTGTAAGCATTAGGTGTATCTGCGCGTTCTGAAGAATTTTCTCTTGAAGTCTCTAATGAACGTTGCGGAGTATTGATTTGGTACGCCGCCGAACGAAATTGTGAAGCAGAAGAATTGGGATGTTGTCCCACGGGGTAATTGAGGTCAGAAGTATAGTCACTATCCTCGCTGTACCCCGCTGAAATGTCATTTTCAAAGTGATTATCATGCGCTGAAAATAACAAGGGAAAAGAATAAGGAAACTTAAGCATGCTACAGGTGACAGAGGTGTTTTTAGGATTACATTTAAATAGAGTGTATATAGAGTAAAAGTGTGTATAAAAATATTTAAGTTAATAAGTAAAGATCTTAGGTTCAAAGATTCTGATAATTCAGTGTAAGAAGTAAGAAAGTATCATTGGATTTGTACACGTCCATTCTATACACGTTAAAATTTCACCGTTAACGTTATTCAATTGGAAAACCGTTAAAATTTCACCGTTAACGTTATTCCATCGAAAAACTGTTAAAATTTCACCGTTAACGTTATTCGATTTGAGGCACACACAAGTTGGAAAACCTTTAAAATTCTACCGTTAAGGTTATACGATCCAGACTAAAATTAACAAAATTCTTTCAGATGATATGAGGACTCTATATATCCAATTTCATGATCCTATAACTATGTGTTCAAGAGTTATAGCTCACAGGGACTGATGGACACAAGTCGGGAAAATCATTAAAATTTTACCGTTAGGGTTATACGATCTAGACCAAAATTAACAAGGTCCTTTTAGATGATATAAGGATTCTATATACCAAATTTCATGATCATGTAGCTGTTTGTTCAAGAGTTATAGCTCATACGGACTGAGGGACACAAGTAGGGAAAATCATTAAAATTTTGCCGTTAGGGTTATACGATCTAGACCAAAATTAAGAAGGTTTTTTCAGGTGATATGGGGATTCCATATACCAAATTTCATGATCATGAGACCTTGTGTTCAAGAGTTATATCTCACACGAATTCAGGGACACACAAGTCGGAAAACCATTAAAATTTTACTGTTAAAGTTATCTAATCTAGTTCAAAATTAAAAAAGTTCTTTCTCATGATATAAGAATTCTATATACCAATTTTCATGATCCGGTAACGTTCCGATCAACAGTTTTAGCGCACACATACTAAGGGATACACAAGTCAGTAAACCGTTAAAAATTTACCGTTGGGTTTAGTCGATCTATACCAAAATTAACACAGTTGGTCCATATGATTTATGGATTCTATATACAGAATTTTATTTTTCTGTGACCATCCGTTCCACAGCTATAGCACACACGGAAAAAGAGACACATAAATCGAAAAACCATCAAAAATTTACCGTTAGGGTTATCAGATCTAAACCAAAATCAATATGGGTGTTCCTCATAATATAAGGATTCTAGATACCAAATTTTATAACCCTGTGGTCTTTCGTTGAAGAGTTATAGCTCACACGTACTAAGGGACACACAAGTCGTAAAACCATTAAAATTTTACCGTTTAAGTTATCTAATCTAGACCATAATTAAAAAAGTTCTTTCTCATGATATAAGGATCCTATATACCAATTTTCATGATCCGGTATCGTTCCATTCCAGAGTTTTAACGCACACGTACTGAGGGACATACAAGTTAGTAAACCGTTAAAAATTTACCATTGGGTTCATCCGATCTATACCAAAATTAACACAGTTGGTTCAAATGGTATAAGGATTCTATATCCAAAATTTTATTACTCTGTAACCTTCTGTTCAACAGCTATAGCACACAGCGGAAAAGAGACACATAAATCGAAAAACCATAAAAAAAATTATCGTTAGAGTTATCGGATCTGAACCAAAATTAATATGGGTGTTCCCCATAATATAAGGATTGTATATACCAAATTTTATGACCCTGTGATCTTCCGTTCAAGAGTTATACTACACATAGATGGACAAACCAATTTTAAAAAGTACCGATGATGCTGATAAATGCATCAGAAAAATCCAGTAGGTATTGAACTATCCAAATAAAATTCTTAAAATGAAAAAACTGTGTCAAATTACCAATTTAAGAATTCTGAAGTGACTATTAAAAAAAATTGATTTTTTATTTATCAATCATCCACTAAAAGGGATTATTAGTTATGTTATGTTATGTTATTAGTTTAAAAATAGTTGGAAATTTCTTCCTCGATAGCTTTTAATATTAAAGTTGTTATTTTCGATTTTTAGTTCATATAAGTATTAACGATATAAATAAATTCCAATTATAAGTCTTGATGTTTAAAAATAACTTTTTCTATTAACAAAAGATTAAGTCGATACTGTTTAAACAGAACCGTATTTATTAGTCTTATAAAATTGAATATATTGTTTGTCTTTATTCAACAAAAACAAGCTTTGTAAAAGTTTTTTTAAAGTCTTATACATAGAATGATGAAAAAATGATGCCATGCTGTCAGTTTATTCCAGATAAATTACCTGGATTTGTGCCTGGTTTGAATTCCTAACTCTAGGGCGAGATACGTTTTTTTGATCATTGAAGATGAAAAAAATTATGCAAACGTATCTCGTCTTAGAGTTAGGAATGAGTTGAATGTAAAGACCAAAAAGATAATCAATCACTAAGCATTTATAGCTTAGTTGTTAGAGCGTTGCCGCGTAAAGACAAAAGTTGCGGTTACGAGTTCTACTGGATACGGTATTTTTTTTAGTATTTTTATAAGTGAAACTTATATATTCAACAGTGTCTATTTTAAAGACTTTAAAATTGGGATAATTAACATATGTGACTGGAAATAATATTTTTGTTCAGATATATTTTAAGCACGAATCCAGTTAAAATTATACAACAAAAACATACAGATTATAAAAACTGATGTTGGCATTAATTTTTCAAAACTATAAAACAGTAGATTATCCCCGAGCTGAAATACGAGGTAGGGTAGGTTTTTGTCCTATAAATATTTCGTGAAATTCAAATTATAGCAAAGTTCAAGGTTAATGTTTGCTCAACAACGTCACATATAAAAAACGGTTCTTGAATGAGATTGCATTATATTTTATTTTCTAAAATCGATATATTTTACCGGTAACGTTCTTTAGAATAATGGCAAAATTATTGGTAAAATATTTATTTTAAAATGTAGGTACTCTTTTTCAGTTACCAAATTCAATTTAAAATCTTTTAAATATACGAGGCGGGACGATACATACTTAAATTCACCATCCGATGGCGCCACTATCAAAAGAGAAATTTATCGTGTTTGCTCACTTCGAACAACAAGCGCAACCGTAAGACTACTTCAGAACAGTTTTTGACCATGTTTAGGAGAAATCCGAAGGAGTTTCTGCGTCGTTTCGCAATTGTCAACGAACCATGGTTCCAGTGCTACACATCACAAACTAAGAAACAGGCAAAACAGTGGACTTCACCCATCGAAGATGCTCCAAAAAAACGCGAAGATTGTACCATGGGCCGGAATGGTGATGGGCCCAGTTTTCTGGAATTCACGAGGTGTCATCTACATCGACTCTCTGGAGGAGAGCGGAACGATCACAAGGTTCTATTAAGCTGAAATGAACTGTCAACAAAACATGGTTCCACTGGTAGGTATACATCACAGACTAAGAAACAGTCAAAACAGTGGACTTCACCCATCGAAGATGCTCCAAAGAAGGCGAAGAGGTGACCATGGGCCGAAAAGGTGAAGGACACAAGTTTTTGGAATTCACGAGGTGTGATCTACATTGACTCTCTGGAGAAGGGCGGAACGATCAGAAGATTCTATTACACTGAATTGAACTGTCAACGAAACATGGTCCCACTGACATACATCACAGACTGAGAAACAGTCAAAACAGTGAAATTCACCCATCAAAGATGCTCCACAGAAGGCGAAGACTGTACCATCTGCTGGAAAAGTGATGGACACAGTTTTCTGGGATTCACGAGGTGTGATTCTCCATCGACTCTCTGGAGGAGGGCAAACCGGTCAGAGTGTTCTATTATGCTGAATTAAACTGTCAACGAAACATGGTTCCACTGGTACACATCACAGACTAAGAAACAGTCAAAACAGTGGACTTCACCCATCGAAGATGCTCCAAAGAAGGCAAACACTGTAACATGGGCACAGTTTTCTGGGATTCACGAGGTGTGATCTACATCGACTTTCTGGAGGAGAGCAGAACGGTCAGAGGGTTCAACTATGACAACGCACAGGCTCACACCTCCACAGTCACCACGACCAAATTGGTGGAATTGGACTACGATTTGTTGTTTAAACCAGTTTATTCTCCAATTTCGTCCCTTGCTACTTTTTTTGCTTCCAGACTTGAAAAAGTCACTCGACAGGCAGAAATTTGAATCGAACAAGTAGGCCATTGTCATCATGGATGTGTCTATTTGATAGACATAGAAAATAGTTATTTATGATATGAGTGTTAAAAGTGACGTTTTATTTTGTGAGTGAAAAAGTTTGTGAAATGAGCGGAGCGAATTGAACAATTTCACGAACAAAATAAGATCACTTTTAACACAAATACCATACAATGTTGTTTGTACAACTGCCCTATTTTGATAATGAAATGGGCGAATTTGCAATGACAATAAACTAAACCGTGTTGAAAGTAAACCAAACCGTGTGAAAAGTAAACTGAAGCGTGTTAAAAGTATTTTTAACACGCTGCCATGTAAACAATCAATTTTAACATTGTTTGCTATCATTAAAAGTGTCACTTTTAATGACAGTTGTACAAAAAACTATTTTTTTAAAGGGATAAAAAAGATAGTCATAAAAAGTTAAGATATAAAGAGCCACTCTCCAAAATTTTTGTTTTTCTCTCTAAGCTAAGTCATAAAATATCTTTTAACGTGCTATTTAATAAAGCTATTAAGTATAAAAAGAGTTAAATATATAAATAGAAGAAAAAAGTATGGTGAAACTCACAGTGACCAAGGTAAATCATCTGTCGGCGAAAGTTATCTAATCTTCCTTCTTGATCCATACTATTGTTAAGCATTTCTAATTTTCTCTGTAGATCCATAGCTTCTATATTTTCAGCATCTACCAATTGAACAGTTTTGTTAGTAAAAATTAATAACTTTTTTCTAAAATTGTAAGTTTACTTACCAAAAGGTAGTTCAAATCGACAATCTAGAAGAAGAGAATGACCTGTTGGCATCTTAGTCCCAATTACTTCTCCATCACGCATTACCAACTCGGCTTCTAACGACCGCCATTGACCAGATCCCTCCTTGATAAAAGACAAATTTATTAGTAATGTAGATCTGAATAAAATATCTTTAATATTGTTTTTTCTTATTTATGTATATAAAGGGTGTTCTATTAAATGGTGGAAAGTTTGAAACAAAAGATAAAAAAGGGATCATTAATGACCAATGATTAATAAAGAAGACCAAGTACATATCGTTTCTACTTTACTATTTAAAAAAATAGCTGTAAGAATCATACATACCTCGTTTGAATACTGTATTGTTTGTAGTGGTATCCAGTGGTATCCAATGGCCCTATCCCAGATCATTCCCTTACTCCAGACTTCTATAAGGAGACCAGTATCTAAATTATTGGTCTCACTAGAAAAGAAATATATACAAATGTATTAAAAATAACGCATATTCGAGAGCATCAGTGTTACAAAAGAAAATGAATACAAATACAAATGGGGTAATAATAAATTCTTCTTGTCTTCTTCTGATAGCACTACAACTTTGGGGTCTTAGATGACTGCACATCTTGCTTCCATCTCACACGGTCGGTGATTAAAGCTGCTCGCAAACAAGACCACTTGTGGTCCACACTGGTGACCACCATCAGCAGCAGACGAAGACGCAGACGATGTATTTTGCAAAAAAAACGATGTTTTTGGGTACATCGTACATCCCATCTTAAGAACTAAAGAATTATTATTGATCCTTGAAGAACACTTGAAAAAGAAGGATACACGATCGCAAAAAAGTTTAGCACCTGTAGAAAGACTGGATATAACATTGAGGTGAGTAAATATTAATTGTTTTCAAATCTTTTGATTGCCCACTAAGTCTATAATTCTATTAGTATTTGTTTCCTTCGAACGTCCATTTACTAACTTCACTCATGAACGCAGTCAACTAAAGTGGCTCAAAGGAAGCAGCGAGATTCAAAGGCTACCGCAGTTTGTCGCTTGGGTGAAACACTTCGGAAGCCTTGTGTGTTCCGGATCCATATACATACCATGAAAGTTTTAGTCCGCAGCTAGTGGCGACCACAAGCGGTCGTAGTTTCACACGCACGCAGGTTCTGAGACCGAGATGAAGAGCATGTCATTCTGGAAACGATTTAGTTGTCTGAAGGAGAAGCTCTCCTCACTTTCGTATCCCTGAACGGCTTTGGGGAAAAACTGCGTTCCTCATCTTCTTCTGTCGAGACATTGCTTTTGCACTATAATATTCCTGGTGGTTGGCTATTGTTGCGTGCTTTTCTCTTTTCTGAGTTCTTCTTTATTTTGCGGTCTTCAGTAGCGTTCTCTCTTTAGGTGACTCTTTCGTCGCTTTGGTTCGCTATGTGGTCTTATGTTTTTTTACTGCTGCCGGAGCTGCATCTTTGACCTCTTGTGTTTTCCATGCCCGTATGCAAATATCAGGTAACCAAATAAGTTTTTGGTGGAAAAATATAAATTTTTATTGAGAAACAATACAATTTATTTGTAACCATCACACTCAATATCCTTTTGACAATGTGGAACCAATTTTTGTATCCCGGTATTGTAGAACTCCTTGCATTTGTATATAGTAAAAAAATTGGCGGACTATAGTTATTACACCATCTCGAGTTGTGATCCTTTAACCTTTTTTAGTTCTCTAATAAAATGTACTAAAAAAGATTTTACTGGTTTTAAAATAACATGAGAATGGTTCAAACGAGATATTACTATTTAATTACTGACATCGTGTAATTTCCTAAAAGCTATATAAATGAAAAAGCGGGTGTTCTGTTGTAAAAATTATGAGCGGTTTACGGCTAAATGAACTTAATTATTTCATTATAATGTCACTGAAGACCGAATGTTCCCTGTTCAACAGGTGTTCCATCTGCTGTTTATATCATGATTATAACATAAAATAGTTGTTTATTCAGTAAAAGGGTTCATCAGTTAAATAGTATCCTTGGATAAATGCAGTATTTTATTTTACTAAAAGTACTTTTTTAATTTCTATTTTTTTTTAAACAATTTTTAAAAAATGCAAAGCAACTCTTCTTTTGGTAGGTTCAACGTATACTTGCTTATTTATTCGTTACGAAATCAATAGCATTTTTGACAGATCTACAGGACTCTTATTGTGTTCGGATTGGACGACATTCTGTTATTATTTATTGTGTTTTGCAATCTAAGTAACAACCAGTGAGTCTGGCTTTCCTTTTTCTTACGCATACAGCAGTGGCGGGCAGGATCCTCCTCTCTCACTTCAACTCACAGCACTAGGCGTATTTCGGACAGTACAATTTATATTTGTTTAATTAATTACTTCTATCGGGCGTCTCAAAACACACACTTTTTTTATACAGTGATAACTTCTTATAGAAGGATAAGCTGTTTCGTAACGTAACGCGTTACGGTGCCTGCAGTCTGGGTTGCCCTTCTCTTACGCATATAGCAGTGGTAGGCAGGCTCCTCCTCTTTCTTTCTAACCCACTGCGCTATATTTCGGAAAGTTCAATTTATACTAGTTTAATTTGTTACTTATATCGGGCGTGCCAAAAAACAAACTTTTTTTATACAGTGATAACTTCTTATGTTAGGGTAAGCCACTTCGTAACGTAACGCGTTACGGTGCCAGTCTGCCTGGCTTTCCCTTAACCTACGCATATAGCTGCGGTACGTAGACTGCTCCTCCCTCACTCTTAGCTCCAGCGTTTCATCTTAGATTAGTTTAAGTTATCATTTCTGTCATACTTAAACTTTAGCTTTATCTTCTAAAGTATCAAACTGAAAGGCACAGAAATCAAGATAACTTTTTTTTTCGAAGTAAATCCTGTACATGTTGTAGCCATTTAAAGATCGTTATCGTTTAAATATAAATTTGACAAAAAAAAATCCTACTATATTTCAAATTAAGTTACAGTTTCGATCTAGTACGCCTTCTGAATAAATCTGCAAATGAACCCTCGTAATAGTTCTAGATTTAACAGCGCATGTTTGGAATTAATAGAAGCTTGCCTCGGCTTCATCTCATTTTACCTTTTGTCAAAGCTAGACGTAAGTGAGTTTTGTGAAAAAGCCCTTTTGTTACAAAGTAAGTTGTAATTAGTATTAATAGTATAATAAACGTGGGTGGTGAGTCCTAAAAGGGTTGATATCAATTTAGAATCTAACATTTTAACAAAAAATTCCAATGTAGTTTTTTAACTCTACTCTCCATTTTTATTTCAATACTGGGTTAAATATGTAGTACCTATAAAGACAACCCTTCGTTGCTCAATTTACTGATTTGTGTCGTTTTTCTAAAGTCAATATTTGATCCAGAAGGCCCTTAGCTTCCTTTAGGTGTATTCCTCCAGAACCACAACAAAGGAAAAAGGAAGTCCCTAAGTTACTTTTAGGTTTTTCTCGAAGAGAAATTTCAGGTTTGATCCAGATTTCCTACAACGCTGAAGAAAGTTGGAGAATATTAATTTCTTGTACTTAAACTACCTAATTTTGGACTACTTAGTTGCCGGAGTAGGTTTTCTGTAGTGGTGCCTACCCAGAGGTAGACCTTGGACAACTTGGAGTGCTAACACTCAGATTATAACACCTGAACCACGACATGGAGCTAGCATGGGAAAATTTCTGTAAAGTAATTTTAAATTTCGAATGATCAAAGGAGTACTAATAAAGTTATCTGTGATTGGCTAAGAACATATTCAGAACTGCATACGCAAACAAGATTAAGACATATTAAATAAACTAAAACTTACAATAAGAAATCCTGTTCCCAACATGGTGTCGCTCCTTTTACAGTAACAGTTGTAGATTTTACGTTTTGTAATTTTAATGTTATGTAGGTATTAAATTGTTGTGCTGAAACAAAAAAAAACTGTTTAATACTAAAATAATCCCGATTGTATTATTGTCAATAAATTTTCCAGCCCGAAAATAAATTGAACCAAATTAATTAACTTCTATTCATAAATGACTGAAACATAAAGTATCCCACTCAGAAAAGTTATTTTTGGATTGTCGAGAATGCCCATTAAGGGATAAATGATTACTTGAAATAAGTGACGATTTTTTTTTGTAAAGAAATGCAAAGAGGGAACGGAGCAGCACTTAAAGGAATATTTGATTTTTTATGAGGCTCTTAAAAAAACATTTATTAATGAATCTCTATAAGACAAATATGGACTTTAGATAAAATAAACACTGGAACAAATATATAAATAATTCATAAGTGTAGATATATTTGATCTTGGAAATTCCAAAAGAAGAGGGATGTGGAGAAAATGTCTGTTAAATATACTTAAATACAAAAAAAAATGGTGCACACTACAAGGTTTGACTATTAAATAACGAGACTCGTTACGAAAAAGTGTTTTATTATAAAAATTATTCTACATTCGAATGCCCCCTTCAATATATTTCCCTCCTGGGTTTCGTTTTAAAGCAGATTTTATCTTTGGAAACAAAAAAAAAGTCATACTGGTGTGCGTTGTCCTGGTGCAAAATCTACGAGTTGTTCTTCCACAACTCGGGCCATTTCTTACGAAATTGAAGCCGCAGTTTTGCCAAAACTGACAAATAAGTAGTAAGTCTACTTGATAGTCTGACCCTCTGAAACCCATTCATACCATTAATTCGAATAAAACGATCACTGTCTTGAATTTTGATTTGGAAATTCTTCCTCTTTTGGTTTTGGTCAATTCACGCATCTTCCAATGCATCGATTGCTGCTTTGTTTTAGCATTGTATTGAAAAATCCACGTATTTTTTATCAGTTCCGGTTCTTCTTTCAACCTTTGAAGGAAGCAGACCTGTTAATTCAGGAGCTCTTGGTCAGGAATCAGGTTTTTCGGGACCAACTTTGCACCGACTTTGGTCATGTGTCATTCCTCGTGTAAAACTTTTCTTTATCGGCGTTTAGCATCAACAATTATCCGAATGCAGATTCTACGATCTGCACGCAGAATTTGGTTGATTTTCGTCACTGTTTCCGGAGTCGAAACATAGACTTGGCGACCTGGTAGCTGGTCATCTTCAGTTATCTCTCGGCCCTAAACGCTTGTACCACACGTACGAGTTAGATAATTGGTCCCATAGGCCTCTTTCAAGAACTTATAGCATTCAGTCGGAGTTTTTTTCTAACGAGAAATTTGAAATTGATACGTTGCTCCTGTTTTTTGTCACACATGGTTTTCAGCACGAGAAACAATCGGGTTTGTTTCAAACGCTACTGTACAAAAACTTTAATAGTGACGAAAACTTGGTTTGGTACGTGCAAGACTTCTAGATATCCAACGCACCACAAGTTTTTTCCTCACACCCTGTAGGACGCCCTCGAGGCGCACAGTCTTTTTATTTAATAGTCAGACCTGGTATACCTATCTTATCATTAATAAACAAAATTACTGTGGGATAACTGCATAATAATAAAAAAAAACCTTAAGAAGTTTTGTCTTTTCCTTCTTCTGAACTACTGGTATCAAAAATTAAAGGTGATATATCAAATACAACAATAAAAGATTGCATTTATAATAATGATTTAACTAAAATCACGCCTCGTGATATTCAACCAGTGTGGCAATTAAAAGAAACTTATTCGTGAGCGGAAGACCTTAAAGGCTCGATGTTTGGTTGGTAACAGTGTAGACCATTTTTTTGACATATTTTGGCCGAAACGTGCCTGGAAATGGCCATTTTTAAAGTAATCCGTTCAGCCCGGTGCACACGAGCTACAAAGTAATCGGGACGATGAAATTGTTTTCTATCAAATCCGTTCGGATATCAATCCCGTTTCAGTTCACATGAGATACCCGATACACGAAAAATTTCCAACTGGGTGGGGACTTTCTTCACTGTCTACGAGATGGCAAGAGCACTGTTGATAATTACATTGATGAAAAATTACCTGATACAAAGCACATGATTGAAGTTTATCCAAATGAAATTGAAATGCCAATCATTTTTACGATTTTCCAGTGCAACCAGTGACAGACTTAAAACTTTTCAAGCTCATGTGCACCGGACCTTAGTTTTGCCGGTCAGTGTATTATTAAATACGAGGATAGATTGATATAAAACTAGCCTTTGATAGATGACGTTACTTGATACCGAATTGCTCTCGGTTTTAACATTTGTCATTCATGACATGACGTCTGTCAAAATTTTAAGCCAAAAAAACTATTAGTTTTGTTTTAGCAACCGTCAGAAGCAAACAAATTTTGTATTTTCTGAAAAATGGAAAAAATCGTTCGGTGATTAAGTTCCTCCACAAAAGGAAAAAATCTGGTGTGGGCACCACACGACCTTCCGAACACTAACAAGTAGTGGTAGTTTTTGATAAAAGTGTCAATATCTCGAAAACTAATGAAAATATCAAAAAAATGTATTCTTTCAAAAATGACTGAAATTACATGTTCTTTCCACAAAGTATAAATATTTTGCCAATAACGATATAAAAACCCAATATTTTCAAAAAATTCCATTTTTTGATAAGAGTAAACGTCCACTTCCGGTCGGCCGATTTTACTCAAATTCTATTAGATTCCTCCGATGGTGATTATAAGTAAGGTTTTATAGTTTCATTCCGATCCGATTAGCTGTTTAGCCGCAAATGTGTTCACAGACACACAGACATTTTTTATTTTTGGGTTTTTTAGGCTCAGGGAACCCTAAAACGCGTATTTCCGCTAAAAACCCGAGATCGAAATTTTTCGCGATCACAATACCTTCCTATAACAGCGTTGCTGTTCGGAAAAAAATATCGAAAAAACTAATTAGTTAGTAGTCAGATGTCAAAAATATAAAAAATAATTTGACACTAGTCAAAAGTTGATACTCTCAAAAAACATAATTTGACAGCTGTCAGATGTCAAAATATAGAAGGAGCTAATCTGACTGATATTAACAAGTAGTGGGTGGTAGAATTGGAGTGGCCATAGTATGGAGATGTCAAAAATATCGAAAAAACTAATTAGTTAGTAGTCAGATGTCAAAAATATAAAAAAAAATAATTTGACACTAGTCAAAAGTTGATACTCTCAAAAAACATAATTTGACAGCTGTCAGATGTCAAAATATAGAAAATTAAATGTTGAAATACGCCAAAACATAATTTGACAGCTGTCAGATGTTGAAAATATAATAACTACCAATTTTTGTTTAAAAAAAGCGAATCCACAATTTTTATTTCACATATTTCCAGTTTTTGATAAAAGTGTCAATATCTCGAAAACTAATGAAAATATCAAAAAAATGTATTCTTTCAAAAATGTCGGAAATTACATGTTCTTTCCACAAAGTATAAATATTTTGCCAATAACTATATAAAAACCCAATATTTTCAAAAAATTCCATTTTTTGATAAGAGTAAACGTCCACTTCCGGTCGGCCGATTTTACTCAAATTCTATCAGATTCCTCCGATGGTGATTATAAGTAAGGTTTTATAGTTTCATTCCGATCCGATTAGCCGTTTAGCCGCAAATGTGTTCACAGACACACAGACAGACACACAGACAGACAGACAGACAGACATTTTTTATTTTTGGGTTTTTTAGGCTCAGGGAACCCTAAAACGCGTATTTCCGCTAAAAACCCGAGATCGAAATTTTTCGCGATCACAATACCTTCCTATAACAGCGTTGCTGTTCGGAAGGTAATATAACAGCGTTGCTGTTCGGAAGGTAAAAACGAAAAGCCGACCTGGACAAAGTATATGGTGTACCTTCGTTAGCAACAGTAAAATTTTGGAAAGCTGAATTTATTCGTGGTCGTACGAGTGTTTTTGAAGATGAGCATCCTTAGAGACAAAATGAAGTCAACACACCGGAAATGGTCAACAAAGTCCATGACATGATTATGGCAAATCGTCGAATCAAGCTCCGCGAGTTAGTAGAGGCCCTAAACATTTCATACGAACGCGTACACAACATTATTCACCATCATTTGGACATGAAGAAGCTATAACCAAATGCAAAAACGTTTGACCACTTCGGAGACGCTTTTAGCGATGATAAAGCGCGATCCGAAGGATTTTTTTCGCTGGTTTATCACTGTTGATGTAACGTGGGTGCATTATTACACACCGGAAACCAAAGAACAGTCGAAACAGTGGCACAAACGCGCCGAAGAAGGCAAAAAGTGCACATTTGGCTGGCAAAGTGATGGCGACAGTTTTCTAGGATGCGAAGGGCATCATCCACATCGACTACTTGGAAATAGGAATAACAATCAATGGCGAGTACTACGCAGGATTATTGGATCGATTCGATGCCGAATTGCCCCGGTTTGGCACGCAAAAAAGTGCTCTTTCCCCAAAACAACTCACCAACTCACCGATCGGCCGTCGCCATGGCAAAATTACACGAATTGGGTTATGAATTGGTTGAACACCCACGATATTCCCCAGATTTTGCCGCCAGTGACTTTTTCCTGTTTCCAAACCTAAAAAAATTACTCGGAGGACGCCGTTTCACAACAAACGATGAAACTTCGGCCTATTTTGAAAAGCTCAAGCAAAAGTACTGTTCGGATAGGATAAAAAATTGGAACATCGTCTTACTAAGTATATCGAGCTAAAGGGGGGACTAGGTTGAGAAATAAATCGATTTTATCCCAAAAAACTTTTTTTAAGGCTAGTTTTATATCAATCCACCCTCGTTTAATCAAATTTCTTATCTTTTCTACTTTGCTCATATTTTAAACCAAAACAAAAATTTACAACTAAAATATAAATTGTGGAAGTTGAAATTTCAATAATCTGTTCCAGTCTGATTTATCCAAGGAATCTGATTGAATAAAATATCAATTTAAAAAGATTTAATATTGCGTAACTGTCTTAAAGATGTATTTAAGGGAATACTGAAACAGTTACTGTTCGATACTTAAACAATTTAAGTTAAATAAAATTCAAAAAAGTTTAAATTTGATAAAATAAGTAGTAAATCTTACCTTGAATTCCAACGAATCGAGCTTTCTTAACTGAAATATAACCAATTAAAGTATTAGTAAATATTAAATAACAAGAATATACATAGTTTTATAGCTTTTAGTTACAACTAAATACTTAACCCTGCAGCGGTAGCGGCGTGTCTGTTAAACCCGGATCTATTTTTTATAGTGCGTAGTATTATGAGAATATGACGTAAGAAGTTTGTGGCCCAATTCACAGAACGGACGTACGGCAGAGACGTGTCGTAGACCTTTATCCCTATGGCGTCTCTTTTATAGGTTTGTTCCAACAGACCAAAGAACCATTCTAGAACCGTCGAGGAACGGCGCAGTAGACGAATTCTCGATATCTTTGAAGTACTGAGTTCTTTATTAACGGTTTTAGAACGGTTTTGTGGTCTGTTGGAACAGACCTTATGTAAACAAATGGTAAAAATTTCACAGAAGCAACGTGGCCCTCGCCATGTCTCTTTGCCGTCTCTCGTGGCGTACAAGAAGGTTCACGCCAGTTCCTCTCACGTGTTTCCGTGTTTATCTTTAAAAATGAGGGATGATGTTGACTTCAACATACATTTTCCAAATAAGTTCTTCTTCTTCCTTTATATAAGCAATTCTGCGTGTTAATTGGCGGGTTGATGCCTTTATGGAAGATCGTCGCTCCATCTTTTGCGCGGTCGGCCTATTCTTCTCTTACCACTTGGTGATTTATCTCTTGCTATTTTAACAACTCTGGTGTTCCTTCGTAGACAGCGTTTTTCGTCGAATGAAAAAGCTAGCCGTAGAACAATATTTTTCAGAGCTTTCGGAAAATCTTTACAGAGATGGTATAAAATTACTGGAGGATCATTAGAATAAATGTGTTTAATTATATTAAAAAAATACATTTTTCCATTTTTGATTTCAAGGAACTTTGGCATCAGAAGAAATCACAGGAGTCACAGAAAAAACAACATCAACTACCAATGGAGGAGTTTGTGAGTGTGAGGCCAAACCTTCCCATCCACTTCCTGAAAAGGACAAAAGAACATAAGTCCTACAACAGGGTCCTTACATCCAACACTCTTACCAACACCACACTCTTCTATATCTATTCTATTGGTACATTCATTCATTTCACAAGCTACGTACGAGACAGATTAGAAAAATCAACAGATCTCAAAGAGATAAAAGCACTTTTGAGGCTTTTAAATTCGGCAGAAACTTTAAAAGGTGCAAGATTAAATCTGGAAGAACGGAAGGTTTCGTTTTCTTCTTAGAATGCTACGGCTTGATGATCTGGAGACGCGTAATGATAGAAAATCGCTTGACAAACTGGCGCTCATACGGTTTGTCGATAATTGCATCAAAATTTTTGCGTTGGTGGATGCAAAGATGTTATATACGAAAATTTGGAAGTATATGTTGGTGAACAACCAGCTGGACCATTTAAAGTGAAGAATGATTCGTAAAGTATAGTGAAAGGATGAAGAATATAGAGATTGGTAGGTAAAAGGGGATAATTTTTATAGGAGGTAGGTAAGAGGACCCTGCTGTAGGACTTATGTCCTTTTCAGAGAATGGATGGAGTGTTTGGATGGTGTTAGTATCTTTCGTCGGCCCCGCTCTTACAAACTTTTCCATTTGTAGCAGGTTGGATTGCTGTTTTTCTCCTGCTTCTTGCCATCCATGGTACTTGAACGTACCTAAACAGTCTTCTTCATTGGTGTATGTGTAGGTGTTGTGTTGTAGTGTGACCCACTTGGTGCAATGTGGGCTTGGGAGATTGACGCTGTGGCGTGTCTCCTCCGTCGAGGAGCCCTTCCATTTGCCAAGGACGAAGGTAACCACAGAAACCTGCGTCAAGGGCCCATATAGTGAAACATCTAATACAACCTATAGGAAGAATTTAATAAGTGGGTTTAATAGACCTGGTGCTACCAGACTTGTATATAAAAGGGGCGCTACCACTGCAGGGTTAAGCTAATTAATTCCTATTTGATTATTAATATTCTACTTATAAATAGTTTGCGTTTGCAAATACATAAACACAATCTTTTATAAGCAAGATCGATCGATAAAGAATTTTATTTTAGTATTATTTTGGTTATTTAGTGAGTTCTTTAAATGTAATCCCTTTTTTAAATCTAGGTCAGTTCTACAATGTTTTGTATACTTGTATAATATACCGTTTAGCGCTACAATTCCCTATTTTATTACAACGTGGAACATTAAATTGCCAAATGATATCGATAGTCTGTTATATATTTTATGAATTATGATCCTCCTATATTAACCAAACAGCAAATTTTGTACACGTGTTTAATTTAAAGTACAATAAACTCTATTTAAAGGTGATTTCCCAGCGAGTAAATGTTCAGGAAATTATTGGGTTGGTTTATAGCAACTCGTGTTCTAAAGCTAAACTGCCCGTCAAAATTAACGCATCACTTAACCCTTTAAGTGTTAGAACTTAAGACAAAATTGTGAAATCAAATAGAAGTTAATAAGTTACCTGTTAAAAAAATCTGAAATTTTCTTTTATGACGTAGTAAATATTGCTACCAGTGTGCTTTAAAGCATTTACCATCACGTGTAAATATCAAAAGTTGTGAAAAGATTAATTGCAAAATTCATTTCTGATGATATAAAGAAGAACATTTTTAACATAATGCTACATCACATTTTTGGAAAATGGGATTGGTCCTCTTCTGATTCTTATTTGAACTACAGTTAGCACATCTTCGGTAAGTGCCTTTGATTGGTAGATGACCGACATTAACAAGATTTAGCCTTTTTAACTTGCTTACTCATTCAATCAAAGTGGTCAACACTCCCCATAGGAGTTTCATTGGTATATCTGCCTTTGAACGTGACCATACTTTCGTCTATTGACAAATATCTTGATGGTGTGTACACGTTAGAATTTCTTTTTTTAAATGCGTCCAATTTTATATAACTTATCAAACATAGGGTCTCCTCTGATAGGCATTTCTGAATTATCAACAACCTCAAAATTTTTAAAAATCTTTTCACAGTAAAGACATCTGCAATCCTTTGTACAAAAAAGATTTTGTCGGTTGACCAGTAGGGTTTCATTGTAGGTAACGTTTAAAAACCCATAATTACCAGAATATCGCATAAATTCAATCTCAGTTTTAGATATTGCTCACAATCAGTAATTTGTTGTTGATTTTGGTCGATTGAGAGCTTGTGCTGGAACCACTTTGAAAAGAAGTTCAACACGTTCCTTTTATATCTTTAGAGCTTCAGCTATTCCGATCAACTTCACTTTGTCATTCCAAATTATTTTGTGGCGTTTTTGATGTTTTCGTCCAATAAGTACTTAGTCTAAGAATAAAACGAAACTTTTGCAAAAGTGTCGATAGTCTTCTTTTAGCTCAATGTACTTGACCAAGCGATTCTTCTTCAACTTCTCTAATTCGTCTGAAAATTACGTTTTCTCAAGGTCTGCGAAATAGACCTTCGTGGCGGTCTGTTGGTTGACTGAAATTTCAAGTGTGGAAAAATAAAGAAGTCGCATGGGACCAAATCTGGAGAACACACTGGATGAGGCAGTATTTCGTAGTCCATTGGAACAATTTGGCGACGGTGGAGGTGTCAGCCAGTGTTTTTTCGCCAAATCGGCCCAAAAATTTGGTGTAGTAGAACCCTATGACCGTTTTGTTATCAGAAACGAAAATTAAAGGCAGCTGTTTTTATTTAGAATAGATCTTTTATCGCAAAATTCAGTCACTTGGTCCATCTCAGGAAATTCGATCAAACAAAACAATTTCAATAGCGTAATATTCGTAGACCAAAATTCGCTTCTGGATTTCGTAAAAGTGCTCAATTTCTTTAAATAATAAACAGCGTACTAGTAAATCATTTCCTTTGTGCATAAATATTTTATATCCTCCAACCATTTTTAATTAATCCAGGTGTAGATGCACTAAGAACTTAATATTAAAGTCAATTTTGTGTAGGATGCTCAATGCAGATGGTTATTTTACTTTATTAATTCGATATGCTGTTAATATCAGTGAGTATAATTAATTAAATAAATCACGTTGATATTTATAAACATTATAAAACGGTAGAAAGAAAAATCTAATTAATATTTTTAATTAAGTCGTATATTTTTGTGTTATCTACAATAGTGGTCTTTTGTAGAGTAAAGTTTGTTTGTATATAACAATAATTGCTCTTCATATTAGTTTAGATCACCATTGGAATTAATATTTATTTAACAGAATCTAAAGAGGCCCTTGACGAAGGTTTCTGTGGTTCCCTTCGTCCTTGCCAGATGGAAGGGCTTCACGACAGGGGAGACTCGCCACAGCGTCAATCTCCCAAACCCACATTGCAACACGTGGGGCACACTACCACACAACACGTACACTCACACCAAAGAAAGAACACTGTTCAAGCACCATGGATGAAGAGAAGACTCAAGAGCAATCCAACCTGCTGCAAAGGGAAATGCAAGTGGGAAAATTTGTGAGAGCGGGGCCGACGACAGTTACTAACACCATCCAAACATTCCTATCCATTCCCTGAAAAAGACATAAGTCCTACAGCAGAGTCCTCTTAACTACCATACTCCTATAAATTACTCGTTTTACCTACCAATCTCCATATTCTTCAGCCTTCAGCCAGTCTCCCCCAAAGTACAAACTGTACAAATTATACTCAATTAAATCAGAAAAAAATATTTGTAGATGAACTGTATTGATCATAGCTAAAATAACATTTCATGAGAGAAGATAAGTGGTCCAAAAGCAACTACGGCAGCTTATGGCCTGATTGAGTTTACTTGTAATCGTAAGAAAATCTAAACCAAACATCAATTTCCGTTTGGATCACTTCTAATCAGCTTACTGGAGATAATTTTTTGAAACACTGTCTTGTTTACCTATTTAGTTACTTAAGAACAATTATACAAATAAAACAATAAAAAATATAATGGAGATTGATTAGTAGATAAGTAGGTAATGTAGATGTCTCAAATTTCACCCTGAGGACAAATATACACGACCGCAAACTTAAGCAATAAATCAAAATGAACAATGAATAGGCTGCCAATCGATAAACCGTGTTATTTTGTACATTTGCGGCTTTTCTCTTTTCTGTTGACACGATTGGATGATATAGTGTAGTTTAAAATTAGTGTATTTTTAGAGCATGAAAATAGGTTTTTATTGGGTAATTTATTTACGTCAAACTGTTTTCCTCTAATATATGTTAACGTGGTGTCAATATATTGATGTAGAGTTTAATTTTACCGATAAAATTTGTAATTTTGATATTAAAACACGAGTAAACAACTAGAAATTTTCCAACGAGTTGCTGAGTAACTAAGAAACAATTAACGGAAAACGGATGTCGGGTAGAGACGAGGTGCGGACATTTGTCTATTCCGCGTCTCTCCTATGTAACCAAATGGACAAAAATTTCATAGAAGTGACAAGGCGCTGGTGTTAGTCCTCCTTCCATCGCCACGTCTCTTTGTTGTCTCTCGTGGCGTATAAGAAGCACGCCAGTTCCTCACCATGTGCACCGAAACCCTACTCTATAGATACAAAACCTTCATCAGACGTCTGGTCGATTATAAGGCCGTACCAAACTCTGCCCTCCCTCAGAGACTTCTCTACTCTATTCATGCCACAGACAGAGCGATCATACGTTAAGTGAAAAATCTATACTTCCTCTACCCAAGTCACCTTGTCCACAACAACACAAACATACCGTCTCTCCCTTCTCGCTTTTAGACACTTTAGCAGCGGTACATCGCTTGGACTCTTCAGGGAACGAACACCACAGCCCAGAGGACCCTCCATACCCACTGGAATAGAGGACTCCGAAAAAGATTCAGAGTACCGAAAAACAAGATTCCCCTTCCTGTCCTGAGACTCCTCCAAACAGTAGACAGACCTGGAAGACCTGGAAACCATCCTAGATGAATCCCCTCTTTGTTATACAGGTAGATGATGCCCACAGGACTGACTGGATACTATGAAAAAAATGGGCTTTTGGCGAAGGTTTTAGCGTTTCCTTCGTCCTTGCCAAATGGGAGGGCACCATGACGAAGGAGACACGCTGCAGCGTCAATCTCCCAACCCCGCATTGCACCACGTGGGTTACACTTCCACACATACACACCAAAAGGACCATGGATGGCAAGAAGATACGAGAGCTACAGTTAAAGCAATCCAACCTGCTGCAAATGAGGAAGTTTGTGAGAGCGGGACCGGCGACCGATACTATAACACCATCTAAACTTTCCCATCCACTCCCTGAAAAGGACAAAAGTCCTACAATAGGGTCCTCAAATCCAACACTCCTATAAATTTTCTTTCATCTAGCCATCAATCTCTTGTCTTGTCTTGTCTCACCACGTGTTTGAGTGTTTTTCTTTAAAAATGCGAAATGTTCCACCAGTTTCTCCTTCTACAACCACAATAAATGAATCCAATAAGTATCTCCAACATGTCTTAATCATTTTCGCCACTGCTTGAAAAAGCCATATTGTAATCCACAAAACCAACAGGTTACTGACGTCCTTTGTTGCAAAGAATCAAAAATAACCCTAAATGAAATCTTAAAACAAACTAATCCAAAGAAGCTTATTAAGGAACTGCATGTAATGCAATCCTATTTCTTTCGTTTAAAGGTCAGCTAGGTCATATATTTTTGTAAAATAATTGGATAAGACAACTTTATTAAATGTTTCATGATAGATATCCCCTGAGAAATAAATAAGTATCTTCTAAGTGTCTTTGCTGTTCTAGATATCTGTCTTATAAATACTTATTACTTCCTTAATTGATAAATAAATATAGTAAGAAAATTGTCGAACAAATCAATTTTGAAACCAGAGTTTACACCGGAGTTTTAACCTAGATTTCATATAATTCAATTATTTACTAAGATGCTATTGACCGGAAAACCGCAAGTCTCTAAGGGAAAGATGTCTTAAGGGACGACATCGACACTATCGACAGTGTGAAGATGATAATTTTAAAAACAGATTATAAACGAAAGTATTTGAAACCAAAAACTTTTGCAATAAATTCCAACAAAAACGATATTTTAAGCTCACTTTTTTGCACACATTCTGCAGGGTTTAGTGTTTAAAATGACCCGAGAAAAATATATACAAATTTTGTATTAACAGCAATTAAAATAAGCGTTTATAATACGGAGGTTTTTCTTACTAAGGTTTCTAATACTGAAAGATCGCTTCTGGTTAGAGTTTCCCAGGAGCGTTTTCGATTGTCTTACTCTTTTTAGATCGTTCCAGTAGGTACCTCTCTATCCAATTCTTTCCTTAGTTTTTCTAATACTGTACTACTGCTGATCCCAAAAGATGGTTCTGGTCCCAAGTAGGTATGGGATTTTAGCTCCTTCTTTTGCTGTTTCGTTTCTCAAGTGATTACATGTATTTCGTACGTATGTCAAATAAACACTTTAAAGAAAGCTTTACTACGCTTTCCCGGTGATTCCCGTAGTGCCAATTTTTTTTTATTCAGTAAGGCTGTAATTTTCTTCTGTTTCTAATAAATGGTTTTATGCAGCGTTCGTCTTTTAATGAATATATCGGCCTTTAATTACGCCAATCAAATCTCTTTAACCAATAACAGTTTCGGTTCTTCCTTGTACCGTAACCAACTCATCTAAAATACGGACTAAACACGTGTTGACGTCTCTCTTTTATTTTAACAATTCATTCGGCAATGGCAAGCGATAGCGTGCAATGTAGTGTTTTGATAGGGAGAAGCTTTATTGTTTGCAGGTAGCCTAACACAAAGAAACACTTGAATAAAACAGTTGTTTGTTTTCGCATATGCTACCGTACTGAATAGAAGTTAGAAAATGGGTGAGTACATTTTTAATATTTCATTATTTCTAAAAAAATATCATTACAATACCAAAGAAAGTGTTAAATAAGTCAAATGTGTGTCAGCAGGGAACTGATGATGTTTTCTAGTACACACAAAATTGTGGACTGATTGCCATCACTAGGTTTCTGACTTTCTAAAGCGTCTTATCGGTTTCTGTTGACACAATACAATAATACGTATAGATCTATTTGAAATACTGAATGCGTGTTAACATGAGGCGTGTTAAAAATGTGTCCCTTTAATAAAAACACTCGCAGATGGCACTAGTTAACATATTTAGCTACAATAGAACCATAAAAAACAGAGGCATTTGAATTATGGACATATCGCAGAATTTTAAGAATAAAATGGACAGAGAGAGTCACAAATGTTGAAAAGAATTAATCAAGAGGAAGGAGTCATATTTACAATCAAAAAACGAAAACTGCAATACTTAGGACACATTAGAAGAGGCGAAAGATATGAACTACTTCGAGTGATTATGCAAGGAAAAATTGCAGGAAAAAGGTCCATAGGAAGAAGACGAAAATCCTGGGTAAAGAAGGTGAGAGTGGTATGGCTGTGGAAACAACGAATTGTTTCGGTCAGCAGTTTCAAAAATACGTATAGCCCTGATGATCGCCAACCTTCGGAACGAAGATGACTCTTAAAGAAGTAGAAGAAGGAGAAGAATCATCATACCAGTTTACATCAATCAGTGCACATTATCGGTGATTTTATACAGCAGCATTCGTTTTCCTTTGCGTAATCATGTCTACTTTGCGTATGCACTATGCGGTAAGTTTTAATTTTAGAAAATCGGTTGCCAAAACACATCGAATCCTTGTGGAGACCTATGATGACAGTGTGTTATCAAAAACAATATGCAGAGACTGATTTCGTCCGTACAAAAAAGTCCTGAGTGTCAAAAGACATGAGAAGCTGATATTTTTATAGGCAAGACTTTTAGATTTTTCTTACATTTATCACCTTGATGGTGAAAAAATTGTTCAAATATCAAAATGTAAAAGACTCAGATTCCTGCTATATAACCTATAGACGTAATTGTACCTAAATCATGCTGAAATGTAATTTTTTCACACGCAAATATAAGTAAGTACACATTAAATGCAAATTGTCAACTCTAGCATTTATTGTCATTAGTAATAATAACAGTTTGCAGACCTAGTGCAGCTAATGAAATTTTCATAATAAATGCAAATTATTATAAAACGGATTCGGAAACATGTAAATTTACAAATCAGTAATTTAGTGCCAACACATTAACCACCATAATTCGCAATGAATGCCAGAAAATTAACTGAAACCAGCCATTCTTTTAGGAAAAGGGACAAACGCTTAATTGCAGAATTTTGATATGGAAATAATCAGGAAGGAAGGAATTTTATAAATGTTTAATTCGAACAAGGTAACAAATGGCAGTATCTGGAATTTAATTATTTCCTTCTCTTATTTGTAACGCCTCTGAATATTTTTCCCCAAATCTTCTAATTTGTCTTAACGGATTTATTTAATCCCATCTCCATAAGAAGAGAAGAGACTACAGTGTGTCAGACTGAAATAATGACAATACAACAATGTACAACGGAGATCATAAGTCAGGGTAAATATAGTCATATACTCCCAATAGCTCTAAAGGCGATACTCTCTGCACAAATAAGTTCAAAGCTGGTGTGGGACTGCGTTAGAGTCCTGACAGATGCTCTAAGTCAGAATTCTCTTACACTGGAATGGGTACCAGGACACTCAGGGTTTTGGAGCAACGAGAAGGCTGATGAATTGGCCCATGTAGGAGGATTGGCCTGGAACCATTGGGCGGGGTTCCAGGCTGACATTATCAGAAAGGCAACCATTAGGAAATGGAGGCTAGAGCAGGACTAGGAGTGGTGGCAAGCAAAAAGCCAAAGTGTTATAAAAGACCACTCTTCGAAATTTATTACAGAGCTGATATCACAAAGGCGAAACGATGTGAATGCCTTGCAAGGATGTGGTATCTAGTATTAGAAGAGCAGAATCCGGCTGCTCCAAGTTACGTGAAGAGGCCACTGTCAAAGCTATTAAATCTTATTAAGACGGCAGAGATAGACAAGGTGTTCTAACCACAATAGATCTGTAAAATTCAAAGTGATACAGGCTAACAGCCAACATGAATATCTATCTATTTATCTAACCATCCAATTGTACAGGAACGTTTCAACATCATCACCAAATCGCTCACCTCCTAGTGATTCTCTCAGCGGTCTAAACATGGGGATCCTTTTGGAATGTAGGGAAAGTAATCCAGTGTTATCCAATCAATCTTTTATTTGGCAGGTTAGCTATGTAAGAGCGAGTATTATCCTGACGGAGAATCACGTTTCTTTTTCTTATCCAATAGCTGACAGTAGAATGCAGAATTAATTGTAGGACGTTTATGAAGAAAGTAGATAGACAAAAGTCTTTAAAATCCCAAAGCACCGTTGTAAGCATTTTTGTAACGTGTTTTTATATATTATATATAATCTATGTATTTATATATATATATATATATATATATATATATATATATATATATATCTATTCCCACTTGAGTAGATGTCTTAGTGCGAAGGAGATGAAAAGATCGAAGTAGTGTTAGTGTCTCTTTCTTATCGTCTGTATAGGTAACCAAAAAATGTAATTTGAGGCAGAAACAAACATACAGTCAGACGCTTTTTAGAAGGATAGAACAAGAACTAGAATGGATTTTTTTAAGATCTTTGGAGAACCTTTTTTCAAACTAACATAACGGGCAATATTTATTTATGAAAGAGTGCGTATTTAATCGTGAACTATATAAAATCTAATTAATACCCTTTGTTTTTTGTGCTTTAAAACTCCAGTAAATTTAATTAACCACCAAAGGTATGTAGTTTGAACATTTCTACGCTTGTAGGTTGATCGTTTTTATTAAAAATGTTGCATGAGGGATCAATTTTCGGCAGCTGTATATTCAACTGTCGATTAAACTGACACTTTGAAACCCGTAATAGGATAAACTCAGATATCTCCATATCATGCCTTTTCAATTCGTCAAATTCGAACCGGAAAAGGGTTGGCGAATAATCCAGTTTTGATCCATTTAAGTTTAAATGATTCGTCATAGTCGTAGGTATATTGGATAGAATGCAGGGTGGGTTTAGAAAAAGTTGTCATTTATAAAATTTAGCAATTCATATTAGGTGTAATAACATAGAAAAACTAAAAATGTTTGAGAGGAAGATTACGAGGATAATCGCGGGCCAAATAAAAATGGAAAACGGGAAAATGAGCAGTAGAATGAATCATGAAAAAAGAGATATAATTTTGGAAAAAGATATGAAGTAAAAACCACCTCCTGATCATAAAATCAGTACATGGAGACCAGAATAAGAAAGACCGAAACAAAGATGGGAGGACCAGGTCGCTAGAGATATTAAAGCCATGAAAGTAAGAAACTGGAGGGAAATATTCAAAAATAGAAACGAGTGGAAGAAATATAAAGCTAAAAGTATACAAAGTGGCAATCACACCGGTAACTACATACGCAGCTGAGACAAAGTAAAGACGAAAAAATACTAAGAATATTTGAGAGCAAGATCACAAGGACAATCGCGAGCCCAAAAATATTGGAAAACGAGGAAATTAGAGATAAGATAGTTATTACAGAGATGAAGAGGACACATAGAGAAAAGAAAGAACGATCTCCTAATCAAAAAATTCATTAAATGGAAACCAGAGGAAGAAAGATGGGAAGACTAGGTCAATAGAGAAAAAACACCTCCTGTTCAAAAAAGACATTAGATGGAAACCAGAAAAAGAAAGTCCAAGAGGACGACCGAAAGAAAGATGGGAGGTTCAGGTCGATAGAGATTTTAAAGACATGAAAATAAGAAACTAGAGGGAAATATGCAAAAATAAAAAAGGGTGGAAGAAAATCAAGTCGCATAATAACTTGTGAAAAGAGCTGATTCATTGCGTTAAACGAATTAAATTGCTTTTTGTAGCAGAGCGGCAAACGTCCCACTAGAGGATGAGACTCCTTGATGCAGAGTTTAACACGAAATAAAACGAGAAAAAGGAAGCCAGACGCCTTAATTAAGAGTTTAACACGAGATAAAACGAGACGAGGGAGACAGACGCCTTGATGAAGAGTTTAACACGAGATAAAATGAGAAGAGAGAGACAGACGCATTGATGAAGAGTTTAACACGAGATAAAATGAGAAAGGGAGACAGACGCTCTGATAACTGGTTTAACACGAGATAAAACGAGAAGAGGGAGACAGACGCCTTGAGAAATAGTTTAACACGAGATAAAACGAGAAGAAGGAGGCATACGCCTTGATGAGTTTAACACGAGATAAAACGAGAAGAAGGAGACATACGCCTTGATGAGTTTAACACGAGATAAAACGAGAAGAGGAAGACAGACGCCTTGATGACGAGTTTAACACGAGATAAAACGAGAAGAGGGAGACAGACGCCTTGATAAAGAGTTTAACACGAGATAAAACGAGAAGAAGAAGACAGATGTCTTAATGAAGAGTTTAACACGAGATAAAACGAGAAGAGGGAGACAGACGCCTTGATGAAGAGTTTAACACGAGATAAAACGAGAAGAGGGAGACAGACGCCTTGAGAAATAGTTTAACACGAGATAAAACGAGAAGAAGGAGGCATACGCCTTGATGAGTTTAACACGAGATAAAACGAGAAGAAGGAGACATACGCCTTGATGAGTTTAACACGAGATAAAACGAGAAGACGGAGACAGACGCCTTGATGACGAGTTTAACACGAGATAAAACGAGAAGAGGGAGACAGACGCCTTGATAAAGAGTTTAACACGAGATAAAACGAGAAGAAGAAGACAGATGTCTTAATGAAGAGTTTAACACGAGATAAAACGAGAAGAGGGAGACAGACGCCTTGATGAAGAGTTTAACACGAGATAAAACGAGAAGAGGGAGACAGACGCCTTGATGAAGAGTTTAACACGAGATAAAACGAGAAGAAGGAGACATACGCCTTGATGAAGAGTTTAACACGAGATAAAACGAGAAGAGGGAGACCTTACTCATGTCAAATACCAACAACTCCACTACACATCAAAAGATTATCGAGGTTCATAAATATAAACTAAATTAGAAGTTTATTTAGCTTTCTTCTGTATGATCATTAATTGCTGTTTTCTTGAAGGTTTCAGGTGTTTTTAAACATTGAATCCCGATAAGATTATTATTATTGTGAATCATAAGTTCAACGGAAGTGGGTCTATTTATTTTCGCGTTATATTTTTAGACCCATTTCCTTTCTATTTGATAACAACGTATTGTCGTATTTAATGTTAATTAAAATGCGTTTTTAATCAAGCCATATACCGATATAAGCAATAAAAATATTTTTTAAATGCAGAATCGATTTTAATTAAAATTTTATTGTACTTGAGTTCATCCCCCTAGAAACGGTGAAGGTTTGCAATGCATCGAACTATCCAGGTGAATCAGGTGTTGTTCTATAAATAACATTCGCAAAACTGAGGTCGCTAACCTAGGTTGTCCTGAAAATTGACATTTACTATAATCTATAATTAATTGCTTCAAAAAACCAATCGAAAACTAGAACCCAATTAAAATATCATATTTACTAAATCTTAGACCAAATTTCGTTACTTTTTCTTTAACATATTAAAAAGCAATAAGTCGAAATGCCAGCTGTAAATATTGATCCAGCATCTAAAAAAAAATCGGCAAAGCAATAGAGCAAACTAAAAGATCATAAATTGATATCAAAATCAAATTTGATTCTAAATCAAAACAAAAACAAAGTGGTTATCCTGTATTCTAACCAAATTAACTCTGTTATTACCTGTAACACTGAGCAGCGACATCATGCGGTGCTGAATCCGTTTTGGCCACGGAAATTATTCCTGCCACCTTTCACTATACACTATCCTATACCTTTTCCTGTAAAATAACACTCCAAAACATTTTTTCACGGACAATTCTCACGGAAAACGTAAATTTTTGTAAGGGTTCATGTCAGGACGAAGTTCTACTAGTCACTACTTGGGCATGTTGGACCCGGTGTTGACGCCATAACTTTGATAACGTTATCCCGAAGGCATGCGCTTTTCCGACGCCCTCACCGGCGGTCGACGACGTCGGGGACGCTTTCAGGGGCGGCGGGAAGTGGAGGCGGATAAATGCTTTCTAAAAAAAAGAAGATATTTGACCCAGCGAGTAGGTCTCTTAGACTAGGTCGGAATTAGGGCAGGAAGGTTACGGATTTCACTTCGGGGACAACTAGGTCTGTAATGCAGATTTAGATCTTTTATAATACCTACTATTAAATTTCAATACGGCAAGATAGGTATATCGAGAAAATTAAATTAAATTCGTGAAGATCTACTTACATTGGAGATTTCTTTAATCTGAAATAGTTGTACGATCTTTCGGAATGTTTAGGTATTATAATAAAAAAGTCAGCTCTTAGAGTATTAACAAGATAAGCACAGGCCATTTAGTCGATTTTAATGATTATTTTTGCATTTTATCCGTTTATTATTTTAAAACTGCATTTGTGCATACAAAAATGCATTTGTGCATACAAAAAATGCATTCTTAAAGTGTATCTCAAATGGAACTAGATACCTATTTACTGTTTGTTATTCAGAGGTTTTTGGGGTCGCTGAAAACAAATATGACATTGAAAGTGCACTACGAAGTACCTGGTGTCCAGGAGACCTACTGTTACCTTGTCTTTTGGAGATACGGATCTGGAAAATAGGAGAGGGGCGAGCAAGTGCTCTACCGGCACTGAGGCCATCAGGTGATGAGACTCCCGAGGGGGATTTCCTTGACATCGATTGGTGTAAGCCATTTCTCACCCAACATGAATCTTCTGATCTCAAAAAGCAGGGCTCTACTATTTTCTCTGCTTTTTCGCAAACTCTGCATAGGAACGTTTCTGATAATGTCATCTTAAAGAGATCTTGTCGCAATTGGCAGTGACCTGTTAAGATTCCAAATGGAACTTTAGCGAAGGTTTGTGTGGTTCCCTTCGTCCTTGCCAAATAGAAGGGCTCCACGACGGAGGAGACACGCCACTGCGTCAATCTCTCAACCCCACATTGCACCACGTGGGTTACACTACAACACGCACCAAGTTGTGGGGTGTGGAATATACTGTAGATGCCTAAGCCTAAAACTGAAATGGGCTATAGATGTCTTGTCAAGTGTAGTTGCTTTTTAGGCTCGCTAAAAACTAACAAGACTTTAAAAATGATCTCTGGAGTACTGTTTACCTCATCTCCTAGAGTTTTAGGTATTATATAGTTAGGGGAGAGTCCTACAGTACCGTCACCTTAAGGTTTATCAACAAAAAAATCGAAATACTTATGGTTACATGTTTAAAACCTTTTGATATGTGTAAAGGAACTATTATGCTATTAATATAAATAATAAACAACCAATAGGTTTAAAAGTAATCAACTTTATTATTGCAATTCGAACACTAGAACAAATCAGACTCAAAAAAATTGGCCTCCAGTACCGGCCAGTAATTAAGTAATCATTTATACAATACAATAATCGCAAATATACTGATGAGATAGCTCTGATACATTTGCACAAGCCTCGTGGACCCAAATCTTGCAGTTTCCACACTGTATCCAATCCTCTTCGTGTGATTCAGCACACAAAGGACAAACTGTTTCTTCAATCGACCTACGAGGAGGAGGTAGGTTTTCGTTTTTATTTGTTTTTGTTTTCTTACTGACATCTCTTCCTGACAGCATGTTCTGGTGCAAAAGTATTGTGGAAACGACCCATAACTGGCTTAATAGACATCTCTTTATTATTTTTAATAGCTCTAATTCTATCAGTTAAAGTAGATCGTGGTACCTGATAGCGTTCTGCGGCTTGATGAGCACTCATTTTATGATTCAGTACCTTTTCCACGGCTTTATGCATGTTAGCAGGATCCCAGATGCCCTTCTTTTGCGTCGTCTGACCATCATTCCCATGACTTGACATTTTTGTATATCTGAAAGTAAAACAAAACAATTAAAAACGATCTGATATAATGGCCGGTACTGTAGGACAACATTATGGCCGGTACTGGAGGAAATGAAAAAAAAACTAAATTCGATTTCAAATGAACATGAATGTCCAAAGGCTAATTATAAAGACACTTTTCTATAGATATATAAGTACACTCTACTTACCAGTAGTTATTTGTTTTAAACTGAATCTCTGAACTTCGAAAATCGTCAACAGAATTTTAATTACGTCGTTAACATCCACCACGCGCAACAAAAATCTTTGAACTGTAAGTAAACTTATCGCTGCAAGTTAACGCCGCACGTGGAATATTCTTCCGTGAATGTATTGCACAAATCACGATAAAAATTTTAGCGCCATCTGTTGTCAGGTTTTAGAATTTGCAACTGGCTGGTACTGGATGCCGGCCGGTACTGTAGGACTCTCCCCTATATAGAGTTAGTCAAAATGCATTGATCAAGGATTTTTTGGCTCGCTAAAAACGAACATGACTTTGAAAGTCATCTCCGGACTACCTGGTGCCCAGAAGACCACTGTTTACCTCGTTTCTTGAAGTTTCAGGTAATATAGTTAAACAATTAGTCAAAACTCATCACTCGGGTATTTTTGGGCTCGCTAAAAACAAACATGACTTTAAAAGTGATCTCTGGAGTAGGTACTGTTTACGTCATCTCCTAGAGTTTTGGGTATTATATAGTTATATAGAGTCATAACTCATCACTCGGGGATTTTTGGTCTCGTTTAAAACAAACGCATGACTTTGAAAGTGATCTCCGGAGTACCTACTGTTTACCTCATCTCCTAGAGTTTTAAGTATTATATAGTTATATAGAGTTAGTCTAAATGCATTTCTCAATGATTTTTTGGCTCGCTAAATACGAACATGACAGAAAAAGTCATCTCCGGACTACCTGGTGCCCAGAAGACCACTGTTTACCTCGTTTCAGGAAATATGGTTAAACAAAACTCATCACTCGGGTATTTTTGGGGTCGCTAAAAACGAAAATGACTTTAAAAGTAATCTTCGGAGTACCTGATGCCCAGTAGATTTACTATTCAACTCTTCTCCTGTAGTTCTAGGTTATATGTAATACAGTTAGTAAAAACTCATTACTCAGGGATTTTTGGGATCGCTGAAAACGAATATGACATTGAAAGTGATCTCCGGAGTACCTGGTGTACAGGAGACGTACTGTTTACCTCGTGTCCAGAAATTTTGACCACATCCTAAAGAGCCACGGTGTTTCACCGTTCATCGACAGCAATAATTTTTGTACACTTTATAATTTGTAAATAAGTATTTCACTTTGTTGATTATGTATGTAAAAAAGCGTCGATGTGTAAATCTAAAAGTCACAAATTTCAGTAGTAAATTAGGTTAAAGAGTTTTTGAAGTCACCCCTTCTATTAAAACTAGTGTTTTAAGTAGTTTACTTTATTTATTCAAATTAAATAGATACTTATAGGGCTAAATACATTAGGATTACATTAATAAAACCCTATCATTACGTCGAATAAACCAGTTAAAGGTCTTCTCAGTTAAATAACGATTACAGCTTTTTTTGAAAAAGTCTAATGTTTCAGTATACGAGGAATTATAAATTTATTATTTTGAGACATCTTTTATGACAAACAAGAAACGACATTAAGGAAAAATGGGTTAAAGCAAGATATGATCAAAAACTCCCGACTAAACTCTAGAGCTTCTGTGGCTGAAAAATAGCCATCCATTTCTGCAATCACCTTCCGTTTAAATAAAATATTTGATTAAAGAGTTTTTGAAGTCGACCCAGCGGGAGACCAATAAAAAAAGACCTTTTCTTGGACCCTAACAATATGTGGTTGCGTGCACTCACGAGTTTCCAGTAAAATTGTGGGACGCTGCCTACAATATTTTAGGATGCTGGAAATCGATGAGCAAATAGGCGGTCCTGGACACGTAGTGGAAATTGATAAAAGTCTTTACGGGAAACGAAAGTATCATCGCGGACCTCTGCAAAGGACACGGTGAGTGGTTGGAGGAATAGACCGACAAACAAAGAGAATTTTTCTTACTTTTGTTCCTAAAAGAAACATATGTTTGTTAGATTCAAACAATAGACTCTTTAACCAAATATTTTTCTCTCCAGCCTTTTCTTTAAATTAAGGAAAAAATACAAATCCGAAGGAGTCAAGTCTGGACAGTTGGAACCCCATTTCCATAAAATTTCCGCCCACAACTTCTGAGGTTGCGTTGTCGTGATGGAAAAGGCTTTTTTGGGGTCCATTCGTGGGCGTTTTTTTGCAGCTCGGTTTTGAAACAGTCCAATAACGATGATTAATATACATCTATAATAGTTTATCCTTTTTCAGATAATCGATGAATATTATTGGTTACGAATTCCGAAGGAACGGTCTCTGCCTTTTTTTAACGCAAATTTCCTCTTGGTAACTCATTGTTTAGATTGGAGTGATGTATCCATGTTTTGTCCACAGTGTTGAAATGCTTAAAGTTCTGTGGATTCTTCTGCAAACTGTTCCTGTAACACTTCAGAGGATTTCGTTTTTGTTTAAGCCTGAGCTATCGTGGCACCTCAACTTTTTCGATTCAAAAGAATGCCAACTTAAGGAAACAGACCGATGTGGTTTAAACTTGATGTGTGTTCTTGAAAGCGATACTCCTAACTCTGGAGCTGGATCTGGAAATTTTGGGACGTGTAAGCAAGTGCTCTGCCAGCACTGAGGCCAAATATGGACCATTGTGCATCCTCCCGTTGTGTAGGGAGATCCTCAGGCTGTCATTTAAAATAGATAATGAGGCTCCCAAAGGGGATCTCCCTTTTCTGATTTCAGAAAAAGCAGAGCAGTCATGTTCTACTATTTCCTCTTCTTGTTCGCAGCCTCTGCATAGCGGCGATTCTGCTAATTTCATCCTAAAGAGATGTTGTCGCAATTGCCAGTGACCTCTTAAGATTCCCACAGCTGTTCGGAGAGTTTGTCTAGTCAATGCCTTAAATTTTTTTGCTGTTTCCTCGCTAGGATGAGGTAATAACTCTCTGGCCAGTCTCCAGTTCTCTTTGATAAGGTCCAAGACAGCGGACATTGTTAGCTTGGTAGATAAGCGAGGGCTAACATATTTGTATTACTCCTAACGTAACTTTGATACACGCCAGTGGGTAGTGACTTTACAAACGATCCTCGTGTATACATATATTGTAATTAATAAAAAAACAGTAAGAAATTACCTCCCTACTAATAGAAATCTATTTTATCTATACTCTTAAATTAGATACTAACATTCTCAGACTTTGACGTAGATAAAACTCATTTACAGACTACAACGTAGTAACGTACTCAATAGTTTACCTTAACTGTTGTATCAAATCGACATGGAAATGTCATGTAGTAGCTCCAGGGACACAACCCCTTTACGAAATGCAATTAGAGATATATTTAGGTTACAAGTTAACTGGAGTAGATTGCGGTTTAATAAGGATATGTTTCTATTTTCATTGGCAGACAAACAACAAACCCAATCGAACTTCAATTATTGTATTTATAAAAAATATTTCCGAACTTTACCAGGGTAACGAATTTTTTCTTGTGAAAAAGTATTTGCTCGTTCCTATTATTTTATATCCTGATTACTATGACTTTCGTTGCCTATAGTCGGGTATTATAAAGTGTTACCAAGTGTAAGCGTACGTTCTCTTAAAAAAAGTCCCCAAAAAAGAAAAAAAGAGACCAATAAGTCGAACAGGTGTGTTTTTGCCCAAAATTTATTCTTGGGTGCCTAATGTTCTATTGGATCCAAAGTTTCTCCAGTTAGGTCTAGATTTCCTTCTGGTAGATCCCAAATGGTATAAATCTTCCCAAAGTGTTGTGTGGATGTGTAACCCACGTGGTGCAATGTTGGGTTGAGAGATTGACGCTGTGGCGTGTCTCCTCCGTCGTGGAGCACTACCATTTGACAAGGACGAAGGAAACCACAGAAACCTTCGCCAAGGGCTCATTTTTTTCAGTCCTTTGGGGGCACGATCTACCTAAAACAATGGGGGGATTCATCCAAGAAGGTTTCCAGGTCTGTAGAAAGGTCCCTGTCTACTGTTTAGAGGAGTCTGAGGTTGGGAAGAGGAATCTTGTTTTTCGGTACTCTGGATCATTTTCGAAGTCCTCCATTCCAGTGGATATGGAGGGTCCTCTGGACTGTGATGTTCGTTCCCTGCAGAGTCCGAGCGACATAACGTTGTTGGAGCGTCTGAAAACGAGCAGGGAGGGGCAGTATATTTGTGTTGTTGTAGACAAGGTGGCTTGGATCGAGGTAGTGAAGGTTTTTCACTTTACGTAAGATCGCTCTCTCTGTGGCATGGATGGAATGAAAAGGTCTCTGAGGAATAGCAGATTATGGCACGGCCTTGTAGTCGACCAGAGGTCTGATAGAGGTTTTATATGTATGGAGGATGGTTTTGGTGTCGCTTCTTCTGATTCTACCGCCCATAGCGGTTCAACGTCGGCATCTCACCTGAGCGTTCAAGTAAATCGAACATCCAGGTAGGTGTGAAATTATCAGGTAATCGGTAACTTTATCATGACAACGTTGTGATTGTTCTTCGGCGTACCGCCGTTGCCTCAACCCTCCTGCAGCCAAGACATGGTTCCTCTAGTCTTTTTCTCGTTTCTTGAAAGGGAAAAGAAGCTCATAGGTTCAACTCATCGAGGCGGTTTAAGAGGCGACGATAAAGGTTCTCTACAATATTCCGGAAACCGACTTTCAGCGGGTTTTTCACGAGTGGTAGACGAGCCCAACTAATTGTATCGATTCAATTGTAATCATGTTTGGATCCAGTCCTGGTACTTTTAAAGCAGACCCTCTATATATAAAAAACTGGAAACTTTTGTTATTTAAAAATTTCTATTTTGTCATGAAGAAAATAAATTACAATCACGTTTCATCGATATATTTGTATCACTCTGTCATCTAAAAAATTTTATCCTCTTTTCTATAAAACAAAATTCCATTCCAATACGTGCAGTCATTTAACAGTTGCGCGGATAGAATCTCATTATAAATAATCTGGATTAATTTAGTCTGTCTACTCTAAAACAATTAATCTGGCTTTGTTATCGTCATATTTTCCCAATAATTGCGTCGACCGTCGATTACGAACTTCAATCTGGTTTCCTCATTGCGATGTACACATCGAATTCCATTACGGTAATTGATTTAAACCAGTTATTGACAAATATTATGTTTAAATTCAAATTGTTGGTTTTCAATTATTATATAGGCTTCTCATAATGAGATTTTAATTATGTAAATATTATCTTTATCAATTTATTTGGGAGCAAAATTCACAAGAAAACCGTATACAAAGGAGGAAATCAAAGCAAGACTGGGAAAGGGAAGTAGATGTTTATAATGAAATATGGGAAAGAAAGGTATTTAGAAAAATTTTTGGAGGAAAAAGGAATAATGGGGTATGAGAAAGAAGAACAAACCAAGAGCTTGCAGATATGTACAAAGAACCAAGTATCACAGGATATGCTAGAGCACAAAGATCGAAGTGGTTAGAACATGTCAAAAGGATGGCAGAAATTAGGATCCCAAAAATGATCATTTGCAGAAGCATAGGAGACAAAAAGAGAAAAGGGAGACCAAAGGAAACCATCATCCTGTAGACCGAAGAATGGATGAAAAATGAGGTTCCTCGGTTCATTTCTAGGGTTTTCTTGGATTTTACAACTTTTATTCAGTAAGTTTCTGATATTTTTGGCTGAAAAGTTCGTATGATTGCAAAGGCTATAATATAACGGTTATACAGTTATTTGATATCATTTTTATGGTACAATTTCTCAAAATAGGCTTTTACTTTCGGTGATTAGCTTTTCATTAAATTTCTTTCCAGCAAGCATTCTCTTGATGTCCCACAACAGGAAAAAGTCACTGGGTGTCAGATCTGGAGAAACGATGGATGCGGAAGCAATATAAAAAAAAATTTATACAATTTTGCCATAGCTTTCATTGCCTTTGGAAAAAAACATTTTCATTTTCTTCAAATGGAATTTCGTTCTTCAGGCGCGCTAATAATGATGTAGCATTCCAAAAAACCTACCTTTCATTTCAAGCCAATTTAGAATAGTATATTCCGTAACAAGAGTGGTAAGTAGGACATTACATACGAGTGGAAAAGTTACGTTATAGCTTACTTACCCTGCATGGTGACAATGAGTATAAATAACATTTACTGTCAAACGATTAGATAAATTTATTTTTCTATGCTTCAACATAGGTCACCAAATTCACATTTTCGATTTACTTTAGTATGTTTTTGGGTTTAAAGTTGGCAAAAATGGCATGGTTAGTCGATTTGAAACAATTCAAAAACGCCCTATCCCTTGTGAAGATACAAAAAAGTAAAACATCGCGCCCACTTACGATCCGGCCTTCGTCGGAGAAATTGCGTTCGACCCTAGAACGGGGTCGTACTGGCAATGGCCGTTTTGGGATTTTGATCTGATATAATCCCCGGCTGTTTTTAGTTTAGCTTGTGCTTGGCAAGTTTTAAATAAGATACTTGTTTAGTGAATTATCCTTTTGAGTCTGCTGTACTAATTTTTAAAGTTCAATCTACGTTGTTTGTAGTAAAATTAAATTTTGCTCGCTACGAAATTTTTGTCCCGTTAAGAAGCAACGCCATTTGGGTACTTTTGGAAATTCATATCTTTGAGATGCCAAAGAAGACCTGTGTTGTCCTGGAAACTTCTACAGCATTGTTCCATAGGAATTCCTATGGTTTGGTGAAGTATTTCACATATTATATATATCTCGTCCTGTTTTGGTATGTTTGCAGAAATAATTGTCAAGCTAGAGGCGTGTAACGATCCGAGATCGTTTTAGTTTCCGAAATCCACCTGACTGTTGGTAGATATTTATTTTATTGTTTTGTGCCACGATTATTAAGTGGGAGACAATACTCTCTGTTATCCGAAGTTTCCTTGTTCGACGATTGTAATATCGCGTTCATTTCACTTCGTTCGTATCCCTGAAAAGTGCTCCTGAAGTAATTCTTTAGTTTCAGTTATAAATTTTATTTTTATTAAATTGTCCAAACGGTGGTGAATTTTGTTTTTGTAAAATATTACTAACACTTAATTTCAAGTACAATCGCTATCGCAAACATCATTTTTTTGTAATCATAGAGTGTATAATACACGTGTATTTAAATTATTTCTCGATAATATGGAGAAACCAGATAGCGATTCTACTTGATTGTAATTCATTAAGGGATGGAGTTATGATTCCATTATTAGGGTTTTTGCCACATCCAGAGGGGCCCTAGTAGGAAAAGAAAATTTTATTTGAGAACGTGACAACCCGTCATAATTTGAAATTACGGTTTTTGATTGGTTAGTCGATTCGAAACAACTCGAAAACGTCCGATTCCTTTTGAAGATCCATGAAAGTCATTAATATAGTTTAAATTATATAAAAAACTGCTTCTTCTACACTTGTGTAAATTGAGTGGATATTGAAGTAAAACTTCTTCAGGCGCGACTAGGGGTAACTCAGATTTATTTTCTGACGGAAGTAGTTCTGACGGAAGTAACGGTGTGACGTCAGCTATGTGGGGAGCAGAAGTTTATAAATTTTATTATGGTAATCTTGTAATTAATTTTTAGAATTTTCAAAATTTTCAGAAATTTTAAATTTTTCAAGTTTTACTTCAATCGCGCGTAAAAGTTACATGCACACTCTTTTTTTTAATTATTCATTTTTTTGATAAATTTAAGTAACAAAAAAATTAATAATTACATAAATAAATAAAACAAAATATGTCTCAACTTACCTTCAAGTGGCCTCTTCTGGTTCTTTTTGGGTTAAATAAAATATTTGGCTAAACGAATTTCGATTTAGGTAAGGTCCCAAAATAAAGCAACCAAATAATTAAATAAATTTATATTTAAATATGTTTAAATTTTAAATAAACATATATAGCTCCCTCTTTAATACTGTCTAAAGCGAAAAAAACAATACTTAATAAACTCTGTTCAAAATTGAAAACGGATGATAAGAAAAAAAGAACAATTATTTTCTATCTGCTGGACGGATATAAGTAGTACCTCCGTTTTTTTCCCAATCCCTATTAAACTCATTTTCCAAAATTTCTGCACCACGTTTACGAGTTAAGCCTGTTTCTTCTAAAGACAACTCGCACATTTGCATGTCATCTTTTCCTGTAAATTGACAAACGAGAAGTTACAAAAAAAAATAAACACCAAATAAGTAACGAAAATGATCCAAAACTAAGACCAATTTACAATTTTAAAGGAGGAAAACTGACAAATATTAACTGACATCTGCCAAGTGTCAAATATGACACCTGCCGAATGCCTATCTTTAAATGTTAACTTTCAAATGTCAAATCTAGAGTGTCGATTCTAAACTGTAAAGATTGAACTGTTTAATGTCAAACTGCAAAAAATGTTAAATTTTAAATGTCAACTGTCAAATCTCAACAGCAACATATCAACGGACAACTGCCAAATGTCAATCTTTAAATGCAAACTGTCAACTGGAAATAGTTAACTGTTAAATTCACTGACAAATGTTATCTGTACAATGTGCTTAAGAAGGAATTGGTTAAATGTCAACTGACAACTGTCAAATGTTAATTGACAACTGTCAATTGTCAAATATGTCTACTGCCGAAAGCCTATCTTTAAATGGTAACTTTTAAATGTCAAATCGACAGTGTCGATTCTAAACTGTTAAGATTGAACTGTTTAATGTCAACTGCAAAAAATGCTAAATTTTAAATGTCAACTGTCAAATCTCAACAGCGACATATCAACTAACAACTAACAAATGTCAATCTTTAAATGCAAACTGTCAACTGGAAATTTTTAACTGTTAAATCCACTGACAAATGTTATCTGTACAATGTGCTTTAGGAGGAAGTGGTTAAATGTCAACTGACAACTGTCAAATGTTAATTGACAACTGTCAATTGTCAAATATGTCTACTGCCGAATGTCTATCTTCAAATGTCAAATCTAATGTCGATTCTAAACTGTCAAGATTGAACTGTTTAATGTCAAATATCAACTGCAAAAAATGCTAAATTTTAAATAACAACTGTCAAATCTCAACAGCGACATATCAACTGACAACTGTCAAATGTCAATCTTTAAATGCAAACTGTCAACTGGAAATAGTTAACTTTTAAAGCCACTGACAAATGTTATCTGTACAATGTGCTTAAGGAGGAATTGGTTAAATGGCAACTGACAACTGTCAAATGTTAATTGGCAACTAACAATTGTCAAATATGTCTACTGCCGAATGCCTATCTTTAAATGGTAACTTTTAAATGTCAAATCTAAACTGCTAAGATTGAACTGTTTAATGTCAACTGCAAAAAATGCTAAATTTTAAATGTTAACTGTGAAATCTCAACAGCGACATATCAACTGGCAACTACTGCCAAATGTCCAAAATTTAAATGCATCAAACTGTTAAATATAGAATGTCAATTGTAAATAGTTAACTGTTAAATCCACTGACAAATGCCATCTGTGCAATGTGCTTAAGGAGAAATTGATCAAATGTCAATGTTTAAATGTCAAGTGATTAATCTAAAGTATTAATTCTAAACTGTTTAATATCAAATGTAAACTGCAAAAATGTGTTAAATTTTAGATGTCAACTGTCAAATCTCAACAGCGACATATCAACTGACAACTGCCAAATGTCAATCTTTAAATGCAAACTGTCAAATATAAAATGTCAACTGTAAATAGTTAACTGTTAACTGTTAAATCCACTGACAAATGTTATCTGTACAATGTGCTTAAGGAGGAATTGGTTAAATGTCAACTGACAACTGTCAAATGTTAATTGACAACTGCCAAGTGTCAAATATGTCAACTGCCGAATACCTAACTTTAAATATTAACTTTCAAATGTCAAATGTAGAGTGTCAATTATAAACTGTTTAATGTCTAATGTCAACTGCAAAAAATGCTAAATTTTAAATGTCAACTGTCAAATCTCAACAGCAACATATCAAAGATAACTGCCAAATGTCAATTTTTAAATGCAAACTGTGAAATATAAAATGTCAATTGGAAATAGTTAACTGTTAATTCCACTGACAAATGCCATCATGTGCTTAAAGAGGGATTGATCAAATGTCAACTGACAACTGTCAAACAAATATGTCAACAGTCCAATGCCAATCTTTAAATGTCAACTGATTAATCTAAAGTGTTCACAAACTGTCTAAAATCAAATGTCAACTGCAAAAATGTGTTAAATTTTAAATGGCAACTGTCAAATTTCATCAACTGACAACTGTCAAATGGAAATTGAAAACTGACAAATTTTAATTATGGCAACTAACAAAAGTCAATTTTTAGATATAAACATTCAAATAACAACTGTCAAATATAAAATGTTAAATGTAAATATTATACTGTTAAATCTACTAACGAATATCATCGGTCCACTCTGTTTAAGGAACAATTGATCAAATGTCAACTGACAACTGTCAAATATGTCAACTGCCAAATGCCAATCTTTAAATGTTAAATTCTAAAGGTCAAGTGAAAAATATAAAGAGTCAACTCTAAACTGTAAAGATTAAACTGTTTAATACCAAATCTCAACTGCAAAAATGTGTTAAAATTTAAATGGCAACTGTCAAATGTTAACTGACAACTGCCACATGTCAAATATGTCAACAGACAAATGCCAATCTTTATATGTTAACTTTTAAATGTTATATCTATCTTACCAACTAACAACTGGTTACATGGAAACTGAAAACTGAACTTTTAAATATGACAACTAGTCAAATGTTAAATCTACTAATCATTATCATCTGTCCAATGTGGTTACATCAAAAGTCAACTGACAAATCTTAACTGTCAAGTTTCAAATAGTTAACTCCCAAATGCCTATCTTTAATTATTAACTTTCAAATGTCAAATCTAAAATGTCAACTTTTTCGAGGATTGAAAAAAGCATTGTGGATTGTGTCTACTTTGAAAGCAACGACACAGATTTGAAAAACTAAAATAAAAAGAATTTAAAAAAATTAAAATTGGTCTTAGTTTTTGATCATTACTTATAGATTATTAATCATTCCAAATAATAACTGAATATAACTGAAATCAAAATCATTATGCACAATAAAATTAAAGAATTTTATCTGAGAAATATCATGCACTAAAATTGTAATAGGTGGCGTGATTTTGACGTACACTTTCCACACCACAACACGATTCCCGTTTTTTGGGAATCCCCCTTTTGGTAGATTTTGAAGCCATACCTTCTTGATTGCTACATTTATACTTGGAAAATATTAAATATCTATTTAAAAACATACGTATAATGGTAATAAAAGCACATGCGAAACTCTTACTTACAAAATATAAGCCCAAGAATATCGTCCTAAGAGTAATTTAAACATATTTGTACAATATAGACAATTTTTTTTTAAGAAATATATAAAACTGCTTATCTTACCTGCAACTAACAAAATCGGTGGTTTATCAGGATGAAGTTCCATTTGCCGAGCTACATATTGACCATCGAAATGGGCATACCACCAACCTCTTCGTCCAGCATCGGTTCCAGGTCGTTGAAAAGGTATACGGAAGTACCTAAAGTAAATTAATAGAAACCTGTTATAAAAGAAAAATAATATTTAACAAAAATCTACCTTTGGCTGTTATTATCCAAAACTGGCTTTTGAGTAACCCGTTGCGGAGTTCTTACAGCGGATTCCATAACAGAGCGTGGTGCACGCTCGTTTTCATCCATAATAGTACGTTTGCGATTCTTTGCTTTCCAAGCATGATATACCTATTAAACACATAGTTTGATAATTTAATTACATTTTCATGCCGTATTCTAGATAAACGAGATAAAATATACATTTACAGATATCAGGAAATTGCACCGATGAATATATAGCATTTTTAAAAACCAATAAATTTTCTCTCAAGCTATTTTATTTCTTTTCGAAATACAAGCCAACCCTGTAGTTAAAAACTTTCTATAATTACTAAAATCAGTTAGGATGGCCTGCGTGATTAAATGAGCGTATTACCAACGCCCATAGAAGCTCATAAGTCGTATTTTAGGTGTACCCTGAAACCCCTAGTACCTTACCCTGGCCACAAGATGGCGAAAGTAGTACGAAGTCAGTACTTAATATGAATACCATCAGAAATTGGCAGCAGTCGCTGACAAGCAGTCGGCCGGATCTCTTTTAGCTTAAACAGGGTACACATAGATAACAATATAATAGCTTAGCTGTTATCCTAAGTGTGTAGAAAATTAATTCTTGATGGTCACTTAATGTGATTAAGTATTATCTCTGTTTCTAGAACAACAAGTATAATTTCATTATTTTTGTTCGTTTATTTTCATGTTTTATTATTATTCTACATATGAATAAATATTTTTATATTTTTAATAGAGATTTTCTTTCCTTTCTGGAGTGTGTTGCTCTGATCAATATTCAATATCGGTTAATCTTATCTATATATTTTTTAAAGTAACAGAGTTTTAAGTTATCAAAAAGTATCTTATAAAACAAGTTTTGATTCTAAGAAGCAAATTGATGTTCTTACCTTAAGACGACGATGGAATTCGTGTCGGCAAGCTTCAAGTAGTTCAATATCACAGGAAGTGTTAATAGTATCACGAAGTTCAGAGTATTTCCATTTTGAAAGATCATACTTATTGTTGGCCATAGAAGCTTGATGATTTCTATGTGCTTCTGACCTAAAATTGATAGAAAATTATAAATGGAGCGATAAAAAACAGATATATAACTGCAAGCGGTTAATATAATACAAAAGAACATGCAAAATAATAAAATTAGTAACACAAACTTTTTGCTTTGTTGATAATTACTAAATAAGATCAGTTTATGAACATCCTTTAAGGCTAGCACGGTTTCAAATTAACGTACGAGAGGGCGCTCCTTGATCGACCACATACCGAGCTACGATCAAGTAGTCGTTTTTAACACACACCAAGAATGAACGTTCTCTCTGCTCCGTCTACAGTCTCAAATAACAAGTTTCCATGACACGAACGTCAAAGAGTACAATCCTCAGCAAATTTTCCAAAAGGACCCTCCATAAATCCCATACGAAGATCAAATAGTTCTTTTTAACACACACCAAATATGAACGTCCTCTTTGGTCTATCTAATATCTCAAATCACAATTTTCCATGACACGAATGTTAAAGAGTACAATCCTCAACAAAGTTTCCAAAAGGACCCTTCCATGCATCCCATGCGAAGATCAGATGGTTCTTTTTAACACACACCAAGCATGAACGTCCTCTCTGATCCATCTACAGTCTCAAATCACAATTTTTCATGGCATGAATGTCAAGGAGCACAATTCTCAGCCAATTATCCAAAAGGACTTCTTCATGCATACCGCGCAAAAATCAAATAGTCCTATTTAACACACACCAAGCATGAACGTCCTCTATGATCTGTCTACAGTCTCAAATCACAAGCTTCCATGACACGAACGTCAAGAACAATCCTCAGCACATTTTCCAAAAGAGCCACTCCTTAAATACCGTGCGAAGATCAAATAGTCGTTTTTAACATACACCAGGCATGAACGTTCTTTATGATCTGTCTACAGACTCAAATCACAAGCTTTCATGATACGAACGTCAAAGAACACAATCCTTAGCAAATTTTCCAAAAGGACTCCTCATCCGAGACCAGTGACACCATTTACACGGACAGCCAGGAAATATCTGTTAGACTATCATCAGACCTCCTACGAAGAGGACATTATCAATAGTGACCATAACCAGAGCTACGCCCTAAGAGTTAATATCAATAACACTCAGCGAACTCAACAAATATCTGGACCACATTGGAGCATACTCCGAATATCCATCACGTTTCACCGTTCACCAAAATACATGGACCCCATTAGAGCTCACACTGTTTTAGTGTTCACCAAAAGCTTCACATTCATCGCGAATTAACGCAATCTTTTTACATTTTATAATTTGAAAATAGTTATTTAATTTTAGTTGATTAAGTAAGTTAAAAAACATTTTTTTTAGTAATAAAACCATTCAACTAGTCAGTTAAAATCCTTTAAGAACAGTTCGTATTTTATCAGTCTTTGTGCACACTTTGTATTTATCTCGATATAGCTGTAAATTCAATAAAAATCTTAAAATACCAATAAACCGAAGATGTTTTCTATCGTTATATAGGAGTATCAAAATAAATTACATTTTTTAAAAGGGAAGTATGTACAAAGATAGATTACAATTTTTAAAGCTCTGTAAAATGTGTTAAATTATAAATGCTTCTTGCTCGTGTATCTACGTGGGCGGTCCGATAAGTTCTTAGCCTCCAAAAATAAAACGAAAATTTTGTAAAAGTTACGATCTATTTGTCAACATAGTCTCCTTTAAGATCTATGTACCCAACGATGCCTCAACAAATGTTTCTGGAAATGTTTTCCACTTCTTTGCTTTCACAAGAACTGTTGAATTGTTGTTAAAGACTTAACTTTTCAGAATCGTTGGAAGAGTGGTGTGTGACCCCATCTTGCTGAAACCACAATCGTTAGTTAAAACTATCAAAATCCTGAAGAGGTGGAGCGAAAAAACTCTATAGCATAACAATATACCGATCTGTATTCAATGTCACAGCGCTTTCTCTTTGATCTTTATGAAAATACGGACCAACAATACCTCTTGTAATACAGCTACCATATAGTAGCCTTGGATGAGTGCAGGGATATTTCGCAAACTACACTTAGAGTCGTTGGAAGCGTTGTGTGTTACCCCATCTAGCTAAAACCATAATCTTAAATTAGTCCTGAAGAGATGGGGCGAAAAAGTTCTGTAGCATAACAATATACCGCTCTGTATTCAATGTAAAAGCGCTTCCTCTTTGATCTTTTTCAAAATACGGATCAATAATGCATCTTGTAATAATGATACACTATGCCATTGTAAACGAAGAAAACAGTGAGCAAAACTTTCACATTCGACCGAACTTGACGTGCGTTCTTCGGTACTGCTTTCTCCGGCCGCTTCCATTGGTCATAGCCATATACCCATGTATCGTCACCAGTTATGATCCTTTTGGGAAAATCTGGATCTTCAGTTAGCGGTTTTAAATAGCTCCTGAGCGATCTTCATGCGACGTTGTATTTGGTCATTTTTGGAACAATCTTCGCTGCCACTCGTTTCATACCCAAAACATGATCCAGTTGATATGCCAACATCCTCAGCAACTTCCCTAATGACAATTAGACGATTTTCCAAAACCATTTGCGTCACTGATTCGACGTTTTCTTCAGTTGTTGACGTGCTCTGTCATCCAGAGATGTCATCGTCATCAATATCTTCTTGGCCTTCTTTGAAGCGTTTATACCACTCATACACTCTCGATTTAGTCGCAGTAGATTCACCAAAAACCACAGTCAATATTTTGAATGCATTGGCACACTTTATTTCATTTTTACCCAAAATTTGATCCATTTTGTTTGATAGTAGAGAATCGAAAAGTATACCAAAACACGTCGAACCTTTCTGTCTGACAAACTGTCACGGGTTAAAATACGCTTTAGTTATAATCGTTTAGTAGTAAACAGTTTATTACTCACCTCACTAAATTTTCCATTACTAAGGGTTAAATCGAGTCAGGAACGAGTTGATTTTAGTTCGACAATAGATAATCGCCAACTATTGTTTATTATTCCTAATATTGCTAATATTGTTTTGAAAGTATATTTATTAAATTCAGATGTGATTGCATTGTTTACCTCGATTTATCATTCACTGACGTCTGTAAACGGTTGTCAATTCTCTTTCTGTTAGTATAATTCGTCATATTGTCGTCTACAGCCAGTTGTTTCGTTATATTGTCATCTAGCATATAAAGATTGAATATGAACAAGAAATTGAGTAATACTGTGATTTTTGGTGTTACTATGATAAGTAATAAGATTTGTCGTTATTAATTTATTTCCGTAGCTGTCTGTAAATTGTTGGCGGACAATCCTTCGGTTATTGTCCTTACAGTGGTAGAGGCCATTTTCCGAGTCTGTCAAATTTTATCGAAAATAAGTGATCCCTCGGTCTTTTCGTTTTCTGCTTTCAACTAAGAAGGTTGTTGAGTACAAGCCAGAAGATTTTTGGGTTTAAGTTTTAATCTCGGTACATCCGGGTCAATTAATTTTGGATTTATAAAACTAAACCTCATTTTTCCATTTTGAATCGTTGTGGAGTTGTCCCTGTTGTTATTTTTGGGACAGATTCTTTGGAAAAACCGCGTGGGGGGATTTTTGTTAAATCTTCGGTGGTAAGTAACACGTTTTTTTACTCATATGGTTTGTTCAATCCTTATGGTTTTCTCTTTTCTTGTTCTATTTCCGACGAAACGTAGATAGATCACGAAACAGACAGTGAAATATTTGGTAAATTCAGTACCAGGCAACGAATGGTAGTTAGAGTGGCAGAATTAGTCCCCTAATGGTACAATTAGCCACGAGTATACTATTACACCTGTTTACCAGCCAGGTGTGTCACGATTTCACAGGAATTAAACCCTATTACAATAGGTGAGTTATAATATTATATTTTACTATGATTAATAACGCCATATAGTCGCTATTTTAGTTTAAAATCTTGATTTTACATGTATTTTTCTTTGTGTATTGTATGTGTGTATTATTTTAAGAAACTAGACTCCTTTCGGTTCCTTTGTGCTATTATTAATTAATTTTATGTTAAACCTTAATTTAGTTTACTGTTGTAATTCAGTTATGGTTAATAAGTCATATGTAAGTTTGTTAAATTCCTTCAAGTTTAGAGATTGTAAAATGCAGTAATATTAACTTCTAACTTCCGAGATTTGTAGAATTCATTTAAACTCATTATTTTTTTTATTATTATTAAGCAAAATAAGTTTTTTTTTGTAAATTGTATTAAAGTCAGTAAAGTAGTATAACGTTAGTAAATCAATTAATTCGAGGAGTCATAAAAATTTGTTTAAGCTATTGTTAATTCCGAATTACGATTTTAGGGTCCTAGATACAGGTTTAAGTCCTAGGCACAGGCTTAATTTTGGTGCAGCCCTAATTCTTATTACGGGCTTAAGTTTTGTTACGGGCCTATTTGGTTGGAGCAAGCCTATTTATTTTTGGGGCAGGCTTGATTTTTGGTACAGGCCTAGATATTGGAGAAACCTTTGTAGCCAAGGACTGGAAGGAATAGTTATCTGGTTTAACAGATAAGCCAATAGCACTAATTAGATTTAAGTCGTGACTAGATTTTAATTTAAATTTTCTTTCACTGTTTTTTAACTTCCCGCTAAAAAAAATTAAATTTTTTTTTAAAATCGGGAAGTTATTGGTTTCACCCCGTTTTTCGAAAATCGAGTTTTCATCGGATCTCAACGTTTTGAGGTCTTAGGAACCTCCCCTGACTATTTTTACGAGGGTGTCTGTATGTCTGTATGTACGTGTGGATGTGTGTGTGTGTGTGTGGATGTATGTAAACCTCTTATAACTTTTGAACGGCTTGACCGATCGGAATAAAATAAAAAGCATTACAAAGAGTTTCATCTAACTTAGATACCCTGTAAGTTTGAACCGATTCGCGCCGGTAGATTTCGAGAAATTTCAAAATAACCGAAAAAAACAATTGGTAAAAATGATGTTTTTTGGGCATATCTTTTTTGCTATTACATTGATCAATTTCAAAATCTAATCAGCTCTTAAACTTAAAAACCACGTCGAATCTTTTTGGCTATTGCATCGATCAATTTCATAACCTAATCAGCTCTCAAGCTTAAAAAGCCACGTCGAATGCCGTTTTGCAAATTAAAATCGGTTAATTCGTTCGTGAGATATCGTTGTCGAAAAATTTCAAAAAAAGTGTTTTTTTTCAATAACTTAGAGATTTTTTGACTAACCGATTTTGCACTCCCGGTAACGTTTTTAGGTCTCAAAAAACTGCGTCGAATGCCATCTTGAACATCAAAATCGAATAAGGCGTTAAAAACTTATGGCTTTTTAAACATTTCAAAAAAAGTCAAAAACGTCAAAATACGTCACGTTACGATAGCTTTGCAGTTAAAACTAGCGGGAAGTTGCAAGGATGGTCTTTAAGGTCAACCTCTTTTCGAATTTTTTCTTCTTGTATTGCGTGTGATCACACTTATTAGATAATTTTATTTAGATTACTCTTTTTATATTGATAATATTGTCAAGCGCGAGGTTTGACAGTAGTGTAAATTCTTTACCTTTTTTTATTAAAGAAGGGTCTAGTTGATATTTTTGTTTTATTTAGCTCACTTTATCATTTCTTTTATTGTGCAATTCAATTAATACTGATTGATATTTTAAATTTAATTAATTATCTCCATTGAGAAAGGTCAGTGCCTGGAACAACAAAGGTTTCCGATTTTAACCGTTTGAAATCGGTGGCGCAACTCACTATTATTTGTTTACTTACCCTCTACAGCTGAGCTGGGCACTAATTTGCCAGTAGGGAGAAACCACTTACCGATCTCAGCTGGAGTTGAACTTCTATTGGAAGTATTTGATTAATTTTTCAAATTTTTTTTTTATTTTCAATTCATTCATTTCACTAAAAGTACGTGGCAAAACACAAACTGACATTGCAAATTAGCTGATATTGTAGACATATATTAGGGACATGTGTACTAAAGTAAGGAAAAAAAATTTTCGAAAATTGAGAATGTACGTAACCCATGAAATTCAAAATTCTCATTTGTTTCTGAATAAACCTCGTAAATAACATAAAATACAGTTATTTCTATCTACTTCTAATTAACCACACTACACTAATAAAAATAAGTTAGTTAAAAAACTTTTATATAAAAAAAATGATGTTATTAATATTAGTAAAACTCTAAAAACAAAAACGTGTTAGATATGTTAAGAAAAAACACTCTTTCTACCAATAAATACCTGTTTAATTTGTAGATTTTATCTGGTTCGACCGTTCCACTGGACAATAGAAAAAATATTATTTTAAATTATGAAAAAGTTTTTTTTTTAATATTTATAAATAACTTTATGTCCAGAAAATGTTTGCATTTATATACATATTTAAAATAAAACCACATGCAAACCTTTATTTCGTTTATCCCTCGATATTCAATTGCATGTCACTGACGTCATTGTGACGCAAATGCAGAGTAACCAATGGGAGGTTCGAATGAATCCTAGTTGCCATGTTGAACTTAGAAAAACTAAGTGTGAAAAGTGACAAGATTGACATTTGACTTTATAGTAACAGTTAGAGTTTGACATTTGAGTGTAAAAAGTGACAAGATTGACATCTGACGTTATGTTGACAGTAGGAGTTTAATACATGGAGACTAGACAAGGAGTACGCACTCGACCGGGGGAATTGCCAAAATCTGTCCACGGTATCGTACATATTAGGTTTACTTTTTCACCACTAGCGTCGCTAGTTTTCCTTTTGTACCGGTATGAATATAGACAAATTAATAATCGTGAATTATTAAATTGGTTTTTATTATTAATATCTGAAAGATCGAACTATTTTTTTCATTGTGTAAATAAATTAATAATGAAATAATTAAAAATTATTTATTTTATTTCAAACTACGTCCTCATTGGTCGCCATTTTGGTACAAATGGAACACCAGCGCCCTCTTATTTTAGTAACCCTATTTGCATACATGGAGTTCGTACTCCTTGTCTAGTCTCCATGGTTTAATATTTGAGTATGAAAAGTGACATTTGACGTTATATTGACAAATAGAGTTTGACATTTTAGTGTGCAAAGTGACAAAATTGACATTTGACGTTATGTTGACAGTTAGAGTTTAATATTTTAGTGTAAAAAGTGGCAAGATTGACATTTGACGTTATACTGACAGTTAGAGCTTGACATTTAAGTGTGAAAAGTGACAAGATTCACATTTGAAGTTATATTGACAGTAAGAGTTTGATATTTGAGTATGAAAAGTGACATGATTAACATTTGACGTTATATTGACAGTTAGAGTTTGACATTTGAGTATGAAAAGTGACAAGATTCACATTTGACGTTATATTGATAGTAATAGTTTGATATTTGAGTGTGCAAAGTGACAAGATTGACATTTGACGTTATATTGACAGTAAGAGTTTGATATTTGAGTATGAAAAGTGACATGATTAACATTTGACGTTATGTTGACAGTTAGAGTTTGACATTTGAGTGTAAAAAGTGACAAGATTGGCATTTGACGTTATATTGATACTAAGAGTTTCACATTTGAGTGTAAAAAGTGACAAGATTCACATTTGACGTTATATTCACAGTTAGAGTTTGACATTTTAGTGTAAAAAGTGACAAGATTGACATTTGACGTTATACTGACAGTTAGAGTTTGACATTTGAGTGTGAAAAGTGACAAGATTGACATTTGACGTTATGTTGACAGTTAGAGTTTAATATTTGAGTATGAAAAGTGACATGATTAACATTTGACGTTATATTGACAGTTACCTAGAGTTTGACATTTTAGTGTAAAAAGTGACAAGATTGACATTTGACGTTATACTGACAGCTAGAGTTTGACATTTGAGGGTGAAAAGTAAATAGATTGACATTTGACGTTATGTTGACAGTTAGAGTTTAATATTTGAGTATGAAAAGTGACATGCTTAACATTTGACGTTATATTGACAGTTATAGTTTGACATTTGAGTGTAAAAAGTGACAAGATTCACATTTGACGTTATATTGACAGTAAGAGTTTGATATTTGAGTGTGCAATGTGACAAGATTGACATTTGAGGTTATATTGACAGTTAGAGTTTGATATTTGAGTGTAAAAAGTAAAACGCGCAATAGAAAGAGATACTCTTAAGAAAATGGCAATACTGGCGACCATAATAAACTACGCTAGCGCCGCTTGCCATTTGTCTTAAAAGTATCTCTTTCTATTTCGCGTTAATAAGACAAAGATAGTAAGTTTTTCTAAGTTGAAACCTGGCAACTACGATTCATTCAAACCTTGCATTGGTTCCACTTGCATATACGTTACAATGTCGTCAGTGACATGCAATTGCCTCCTTTCGAGGTATAATAAATGTATTTGATATGATATTTATGTACATACTTGCGTATCATAGGTGGACTTTCTTCAATGGAACCATTACTCTCTTGTGCTAATCTAAGTGCTAATTCTCTATCTTGCTTTTCTTGTTCTTCTTGTTCCTCAAGTCGTCTCTGTTCTTCATGATCTTTAGCATGTTGCTCTGCTAGCTTTTGGGCCAAAAGTCTATCTGCCTCTTCCTATATAAAAACGAGAAAAGCAGTGAACAATCGATTTTTTTGAGAAAAGTCTCAAGGAATTGGGTAATAAGAGAAAATAGCAGATTCAAAAAAAGAAACCAAATAAATGAAGAAGACCCCAAATAGGAAGAAGAATCTGTAGTAAATGGATAGCATTGATCTATATACAACATAGAGTCTGAAAATGTTCAAGATGGTGATTTAGATATTAAATAAAATTTTCCTCCGCAGTTTTATAAAAAATTTTCACATAATTAACACAAACTCGTTATTTGTGTAAATTGATCTTAAAAACTCTCAAATAAGGAGTTTGGGTTAAAATATTTAATAAAATTTCATAATAATGCCAAGGAAGACGTTGCTAAACTTTTCATAAGTAATTATTACCTGTTTTCTTCTTTCTTCTTCCTCAATTTTCCTTCTAGCCTCCATTTCAGCTTTCAATCTTCTATTTTCTTCTTCTTCAATCAATCTTCTTTCTTCCTCTTCTTTTAATTTTCTTTGTCGTTCCATTTCTTCCTGTATTTTCTTCAGTCTTTCTTGTTCTTCAGCGATCTTTTGATCTTGAATTTTCTTTTGTAAAGATGTCATCTGTTGATTCACTTTATCTACCAGTGATTTGTACAGGTTTTCTGCAGTTGTTTTGTCCATTTTGGGATCTTTCTGTAAAATGAATAAAAGTAACAAAAAGGATATTTTCTATAAATATTTAGACTTTTTTTTATATATAATTGATGAAATTTAAGTAGAAATTAGAATCAGTATTAGATAGAACAGTACAAAATCTGTCACTGTCACAATATTTAAGAAAATTATAGACCAATAAGAGAGCAGAGTATATACTCATTTTTCTTCCATTGGTTCATATCACCTACTCCAGGATCTTGGTACCCTCTACTAGTTCGTTCAATCAACCTCAATCAGGCCTTCAATCTTTTGATCAAAACCATCTTTTCATCAGAAATGAGATCAATGCACACTTGACGAAATTTGCCGTAGACGATCAATCCCCTCCTTCGACTGCTTGAGTCATTCAAACTTTCTATCAATCACCATCAAGCTTCTGATCAAAATGATTGACGGTCTAGGGTTCCTAAACCCAAATTTCGACCAACAATTCTTTCTAAAGACGGAGTACATCCCTCGTTGCCTCCTTTACCAACAACCTCCCCCCCTGAGAACATCCCATTTCAAACCCCATTCACTGAGGAAGACATCCTCACTGCATCCCAAAAAGACAAAAATTCAGCTCCTGGTCCAGATTCCATTTCTAGACGAACCCTAAAATAACTTATGCCTTGTCTTACGCTTCTTTTTAACTCTTGTCTCTGCAAATCCTATTTCCCCACCATTATGAAGTCCTCAAACACTATCTTGATTCCCAAACCAGGTAAAAATCACACTAACCCTCACAACTACAGACCAATCTCTCTGCTTAATGTCATTGGCAAACTCTTTGAACTTCTACTTCTAGATAGATCAGGGACTTTAGAAACTAACTCTATATACCCCCCTTTTCAATATGGATTTAGACCAAACCACTCTACCCAAAACCCGATTCTAAAACTACAATCTTTCTCCTCCTCTGCCCTAATCAGTCTCTGCCCTATTTATGGATGTCCAAAAGGCCTTCGACAAGCTTTGGCACGCTGGTCTTATTAGAAAGCTAATTGACATCCAATTGTCCATCCCAGCCATAAAACCTATTCATTCATATCTTTCGAACAGAATTATCCAAGTCAAGGTTGGAAATGCAATCTCCGATCCATTCACCCACCTGTTAACAGTTCCACAAGGATCAATCTTATATACCATCTACGCCAGCGATATCCCTTCCTATATCCAGCTCTACGCCGACGACACGGCCTTATACACCTCTGCATTGTCGACTGAATCCCTTAATTGAAAAACTCAAACCTGTTGGACCAGTTCTCCAACTGGTGCAGCAGATGGAGAGTAGCTCTAAATCCAAACAAAACCCAAACCATTATCTTTAGACATCCTAACCTCAGTCGACGAGAAAATTTCTCTTTCGACTATATCACTATGGTGGGAACAGCTCGACCCTCAGGATCAGGTGACCTACCTGGGTGTTTGATTTACTCGAACACTCAGGTGGGATGCCGATGTTGAGCTTACACTCAACAAAATGAAAAGACAGGCGTCCCTCCAAGGTGCTCTGGGCGGTAGAATCGGAAGAAGTGACACCAAAAACCCTCCTACAAACATATAAAACCTTTATCAGACCTCTTGTCGATTACAAGGCCGTGCCATACTCTGCTATTCCTCAGACACTTCTACATTCCATCCATGCCACAGAGAGAGCGATCCTACGGAAATTGAAAAACCTTCACTACCTCTATCCAAGCCACCTTGTCTACAATAACACAAAAATACTGCCTCTCCCTTCTCGTTTCAGACGCTTCAACACCGATATGTCGTCCGGACTCTGCAGGGGACTAACACCATAGCCCAGAGGACCCTCCATACACACTGGTATGGAGGACTCCAAAGAAGATACAGAGTTCCGAAAAAGAAGATCCCCCTTCCTAACCTGAGACTCCTCCAATCCGTAGTAGACTTGGATCTTCCTGAAGACCTGGAAACCCTGCTGGACGAAACCCCCCTTTCCTACCGCTAGATGGTGCCCCCAACTCCACAACTGGATAGAGGAGAAAAAAAATAAAAAATGGGCCCTTGGTGAAGGTTTCTGTGGTTCCCTTCGTCCTTGCCAAATGGAAGGGCTCCACGACGGAGGAGATACGCCACAGCGTCAATCTCCCAACCCCACATTGCACCACGTGGGTCACTCTTCCACACAACACTTACATTCACACAAAAGAAGAAAGACTGTTAGGCACGTTCAAGAACCATGGATGGACGAAGAGAAGATCCAACTGCACATGTAAAATGCAAGTGGAAATTTGTGAGAGCTGAGACGACGATAGATACTAACTGCATCCAAACACTCCCATCCATTCCCTGAAAAGGACTTAAGTCCTACAGCAGGGTCCTTTTACCTACCATAATCCTATAATTACTACTTTTATCTACCAATCTTTCTCTTGAACCTGAACCTGAAGACAAGGTCGATTCCGTGACTACATTCAGAAACTATTGTACTCTATCTCTTGTTGTAGTGATTAAGATGAGCTAGGATAACCAGATCGTCTGTATAACCTACCACATAGTGTCTTTCATTGTAAAGTCTCACTATTAGCTATTCCATTACCAGAGTCCACAGAAAGGGTAATAAAACTCCCACCTGAGGGCATCCTCTGGTTACCCGTGCTGACAATGTGTATCCTAGCAATGTTGAATGTATCACACGACTCTTTAGCATGTAGTGTATCAACCTGTATTTATTTTCTTCTATGGCTGTTAGCCCTTGTGATTGCTTGAAAAGAAGTGTTGTCAAAAACGCCATCTATGTCTGAAAAGGCTTCCAACATAACTTCTTTGTTTTTCAGAACATATTTTACCCTTTGTTTCTGCTCCATAGGCAAACTGGTCTTGGTGAATTGTATTTTAAGCCAATATACCATCCCTATCGAGCAGTTTTTCTAAGGTCTTTGGTACAAACGTAGAGATTTCACCTTATCCTGTATAATTCTTCAAGGTTTAGATATGAATGCTACCCTAATTGACATCAACAATTTTGGTATGTATTAAAGTCCCAGACTTGGACTTAGAAACATACCAAGTTTGTTGTGCAACATTTTTGTGTAAAAGTATAGAATAAACTCCTTCCGGTCCTGTGGATTTAAAAGACTCTAAAGAGTTTATTGTCTATTCAACTTTTATTCTGATCTACCAGCGTTTTTGCCAACTGTCAGCTAACCATGATGACCTAACTTTTGGTTTCTAGTCCGTTATTCTACTGTGTGGGTTGGCGTTTATATGCTCAAGACTCCTTTTGCTTCCAGAACATTTCTGCAGTCTGTTGTAGTTCCTCTTAGTGACTTTCTTGGCCTTCCTCAGTAATTTGTTATAGCCTCTTTAATTTGGCAGATCAGTTTTGGTACAGGTAGTTTGACATTTGACATTCGACAGAATTGACATTCGACTTTCGACATTTAACACTCGACAATCGACATTTGATATTTTACAATCGACACAATTGACATTTGATATTGGACATTTGACAATCGACACAATCGATACAATTGACACATTTGACATTCGACAAAGGGAGTTGTTTGAGTGATATTTTGAACTTACCTTAATTTTATCCTGCGCCATAACAAATTGTGTTTTCAAATTATTTATTTCATTTGCTACAACCTCTTTGTCTTTCTTCAGTTGTTGCGCACTTTGTTCAATTTGTCTTAAATTAGAATCTAATTTTCTTATATTTCGTAGAGTTATTATTCTAGGACCGTGTTGTTTTCTAACTATATAACCTCGAATTGTTTTTTGAAGCACTATTAAGGCACGTTGTCTCCAAGCTATACGATTTTTTACTAAAATATAATAATAAAGATTGTTTTATATCACAAATAATCATTAAAAAAGTGAGAGATTTGTTAAAAAAATTGGGCAATAAAAAACAATAGAAACAACAATAGGTGACCCTCTAGGAATAAACAAAAAGGGGAGCATAGCAAGAAATTCGAATATTTTACTTTAGATAAACTTTTGATTGACTCGAAACAAAACTGGGATTTTAAGGGTGAACGTACTACTTTAGATAAATTGATATGTCCTAACTCCGCACCACCTGGGGAGGACCAGGTAAAATACTTTAATATATAACTGCTCTAATAGTTATCCCTAATTTTTAGGGTGAACGTACTACTTACTTTATACCGAATTATAAAATCAGTTTTCATAAAAAAGTGAGATTTGTTAAAAAAACCATGTTCCCTCTATCTTTCTCTCTCTTGTCCTTCCATGTTTCTCTCTCTTGTCCTCCCATTTTTCTCTCTCTTGTCCTCCCATCTTTCTCTTGTCCTCCCATCTCCCTTGTCTTCTCATCTCGCTTGTCCTCTCATCTTTCTTTCTCTTGTCCCTCTATCTTTCTCTCTCTTGTCCTTCCATCTTTCTCTCTCTTGTCCTCCCATCTTTCTCTCTCTTGTCCTCCCATTTTTCTCTCCCTTGTCCTCCCATCTTTCTCTCTCCTGTCCTCCCATCTTTCTCTCTCTTGTCCTCCCATCTTTTTCTCTCTTGTGTCCTACCATATTTCTGTCTCTTGTCCTCCCATCTTTCTTTCTCTTGTGTTCCCATCTCTCTCTCTTGTCCTCTCATCTTTCTCTCTCTCTTGTCATCCTATCTTTTCCTTTCTTGTCCTCCCATCTTTCTCTCTCTTGTCCTCACATATTTTTCTCTCTTGTCGTCCCATCTTTCTCTCTCTCTTGTTCTCCCATCTTTCTCTCTCCTGTAATCCCATCTTTCTCTCTCCTGTAATCCCATCTTTCTCTCTCTTGTCCTCTACTTACATTCTTAACTGGGATTTTAAGGATGAACGTACTATTTTATATAAATTGATGATATGTCCTAACTCCGCACCACCTGGGGAGGACCAGGTAAAATACTACAATATATAACTGCTCTAATAGTTATCCCTAATTTTTAAGGTGAACGTACTACTTTATACCGAATTATAAAATCAATTTTCATAAAAAAGTGAGATTTGTTAAAAAAAAAATAGAAACAACAATAAGTGGCCCTCCAGGAATGGAAAAATATGGAAAAATTGAAAAATCCCGAAATTATAACAAATCTATAAGAAAAATCTTACTTTTTATGACTGTTAGTGCGCAGAATTGAGCCTTGATCCACCTTGACTTCACCAACCATTTCTTTACTTGAGTTACAATAGCTTTTAAGTTATCTGAATCGGATTTCATAATACTATCAAATTCTGCAAATTTTCCAGGTCTGAAAAACACTTTTGTGACTCCAAATTTATAATCTTTTTCATACAGTTTCAGACTGTGTAACATAGCCTAAAAAAATAGAATTAAAAGACTAAAAAACACAGATAAAAACCGAAAAATCGTTAAGAATACAGAAAAGCGATAAAAAATCGAAAGCAGGCAAAAAAATGAAATAAAAAAAGAAAACATTTTCAAAAATCGATAAATATATAAATAAAAGGAAGAAAGAGCAACGACAGATTTGGACGTACAATTCGAATATTTTACTTTAGATAAACTTTTGATTGGGCAATAAAAAACAATAGAAACAACAATAGGTGACCCTCTAGGAATAAACAAAAAGGGAAGCATAGCAAGAAATTCGAATATTTTACTTTAGATAAACTTTTGATATACTCGAAACAAAACTGGGATTTTAAGGGTGAACGTACTACTTTAGATAAATTGATATGTCCTAACTCCGCACCACCTGGGGAGGACCACGTAAAATACTTCAATATATAACTGCTCTAATAGTTATCTCTAATTTTTAGGGTGAACGTACTACTTACTTTATACCGAATTATAAAATCAGTTTTCATAAAAAAGTGAGATTTGTTAAAAAAACATTGTCCCTCTATCTTTCTCTCTCTTGTCCTCCCATGTTTCTCTCTCTTGTCCTCCCAATCGATAAATATATAAATAAAAGGAAGAAAGAGCAACGACAGATTTGGACGTACAATTCGAATATTTTACTTTAGATAAACTTTTGATTGAGGCGAAACAAAACTGGGATTTTAAGGGTGAACGTACTACTTTATACAAACTTATAAAATTTGAATATATTAAAAATTTTTTACTCACTTCACAAAACTGTTTAGCTGTTAGAGACGATAATTCTTTGGGTAAATATTGTTTATACATATTATGAAGATCAGCAAATGATGTTCTACTTGGATATCCATATTCCATAAGTTCCAAAACTGTTGTCATACCGGAACATTTTAATTGCATCAAACATAAATTACCATCAAACTGTTGATCGACCATTTTCGAATTTGGTTTCACACAACGAATAAAATTAGTACCCTAAAAAATTACAACTTTCAAAAGAGACGTCTTAGATTCTCATTGTTTTCGTCTCAAAATGAAATAGTGAGAATATAGAAATTGTTTTGTCTGTCTGTCTGTCCGTCCGTCCTTACGTCTGTCTGTAAACACATTTCCTCCGTTAGTAGAAGAGCTAAAGACACAACATGAGATTTCAAAGTGAAGCTCTTTGTCTGAAGACGTCATTGAAGGTGATAATTTTTTTCCTCTCTTGTCCTACTATCTTTCTCTCTCTTGTCCTCCCATTTTTCTCTCTCTTGTCCTCCCATCTTTCTCTCTCCTGTCCTCCCATCTTTCTCTCTCTTGTCCTCCCATCTTTGTCTCTCTTGTCCTCCCATCTTTCTCTCTCTTGTCCTCCCATCTTTCTCTATCTTGTCCTCCCATCTTTCTCTCTCTTGTTCTCCCATCTTTCTCTCCCTTGTCCTCTCATCTTTGTGTATCTTGTCCTCCCATCTTTCTCTCTCTTGTCCTCCCATATTTCTTTCTCTTGTCCACCCATCTTTCTGTATCTTGCCCTCCCATCTTTCTCTCTCTTGTCTTCCCATCTTTCTCTCTCTTGTCCTCCCATTTTTCTCTCTCCTGTCCTCCCATCTTTCTGCCTATTGTCTTCCCATCTTTCCCTCTTTTGTCCTCTACTAACATTCTTAATTTCTCTATCAGCTGAATCTTAAATTTGTTAAATTGGACAAATCGAATATTTTATTTTAGATAAACATTTAATTGACTCGAAACAAAACTGGGATTTTAGGGGTGAACGTACTACTTTATACAAATTGATATGTCCTAACTCCGCACCACCTGGGGAGGACCAGGTAAAATACTTCAATATATAACTACTCTAATAGTTATCCTAGTTGGATTTAAAAAATTATAAATATTCAATTAATAAATCTACTTACATTACTTCTTAATTTCTCCATCAGCTCACCCAACTGAATCTTAAATTTATTTCCAACACTGCTAAATGTTAATTTGCCTTTCAACGTACTTGAAGTGGAAAATAAAGTTTGAATAAATTTGCTTCGACTTTCTTGTACGATTCCCTCAAGAGATGCATGTAGTGCGTCATTATTTTTATCAATGAAATATTTCTAGAAAAATTTAGAAATTAATATTTTTGAAAATTACTTTTTATTAAACTTACTGTTTGATAGCAAACAGCTCCAGCAAAATGTCGAATTAAAAATCCTTCATCGTCTCTAAGACTACGATGAGCTTTCAATTTTGAAGATCTAGGAAGACCCAATCTAAATTCTTTTGGCCATGTTTTATGGATTTCTTCAGTAAAGTGTGAATAACTGGGTTTAGGTAACTTAGATTCTTCATCTAGGAGTGTTAAAATACCTTTTTTTGTTTCAATAAGATCTGTAAAAAGATATAAATTAATTGAAATATAAATAATGTAAAAAATGAATTTATTTATTTACCGATACAGTCTTGATTATCTACAAATTCAATTTCAGGTACACTAAGGCCTTCTTTTTTGTACAGTTCTTGTTCGTATTTCAGAATCATGTCATTAAAGAACTGTTGTAATTTTTCATTGCAGTAATTTATACAAAATTGTTCGAAACTGTTAACAGTGAAAAATTCTAAAAAAAATAATAATAATAAAATAAAATTATCGGTAATTTTATAAATTGGCACAAAATAAAAATTGAGAAAAATAGAAAAAATGGGATTATTCAATCAATATAACGTCAAATGTCAATCTTGTCACTTTTCAAACTCAAATGTCAAACTCTAACTGTCAATATAATGTCAAATGTCAATCTTGTCAGTTTTTAAACTCAAATGTCAACCTCTAACTGTCAACATAACGTCAAATGTCAATCTTTTCACTTTTCACTCATAAATGACAAATTCGAACCGTCAAATGTCAACCTTGTCGCTTTTTACACTTAAATGTCAAACTCTAATTCTCAATCTTGTCACTTTTCACTCTTAAATGTCAAACTCTAACTGTCAATATCATGTCAAATGTCAATCTTGTCACTTTTTACACTCAAATGTCAAACTCTAACTGTCAATATAACGTCAAATGTCAATCTTGTCACTTTTCAGTCTCAACTGTAAAAGTCTAACTGTCAATATAACGTCAAATGTCAATCATGTCACTTTTCACACTCACTTCCGGTGACGTCACGGTAAGAATTTATTTTTTTTTGAGATTTTTTATATTTGACAGCTGAAACTAGGCAATTGACGTTATTTTTTTTTTCACATTTGTAACGATGTTTTGACGTTTATGACAACTTTTAACTTTTGTAATAGTTTTTTGACGTTAACGACAGATTTTTTGACGTTTTTGGCAGTTTTATAACATATGATCGCAAAAAACGTCATTCTTTCGCAACAAAACTCATTTTTTTGACATTTGTAAGATTTTTTGACGTTTATGACAGTTATTTGACGTTTGTTACAATTTTTTTACGTTTCTGACACTTTCTTAATCTTCGTGACAGTTTTTTACATGTATTCGCAAAAAAGCATTTTTGTTCATTTAAAAATGTATTTTTTGACATTTGTTATGATTTTTTTATGTTTATGACAATTTTTTAAAGCTTCTGACTATTTTTTAATGTTTATGACAGTTTTTCGACGTTTGTGACACTTTTATGGCATATCATTGTGAAAAACATCGTTTTTTTTCATCTAAAAACGTCATTTTTGTCACATTTGTAAGATTTTTTGACGTTTATGACAGTTATCTGACTTTTGTGACAGTTTTTTTGAAGTTTGAGGTAGTTTTTTGTCGTTTATAACAGTTTTATGACATAGATATAGAGATACTAACTGATATATAGTCATCATAGATTTTGTCTATTTTTTTTAAATACGTGTAAAATATAATAGCAGATATTTAAACACATGTTACAAAATGATTACATTTTTATCTAACTAACGCTAATCAATCTCTTTCAATTAATAGATAATAGGCATTATCTTGAAAAAGATTAAGATGCCGGTAAACATTATATTATTTAAATTTCATTTTTCAATGAATTTAAACTCGGTGACTCAGTTTTATTAAAAATAGTACCCAATGGGTTTCTTGTTTTTAATCAAAGAACCTAAAAAGTTTTTGAATGGATAACATCTCAAGATGATGATTTTTTTTCGTCAGTAATTGCAAATGACATACGCGGAATCCAAGATTATAATATAATATAATCTATATAATATAGAGCTCATAAACACAATTAGTTTGAACTTCAATGAATCATATGTGTAATTATATTTCACTTGAGAGCGGATTACTTATATTAAAGTGACTAATTATACTTATCAAATAATAAATCATTCTTACACACACTAGATAATGAATTACGAATTAATCATAACAGAGTTACACAAAAAAATATTTCTAACGTACATTTTATTGAAGCGAAAAAAAAACTGAGATTTTAAGGGTGAACGTACTGCCACGTACTTTGATGTAATAAAAGAATTAAAAATAAAACAATAAATTTTGAAAAATTAATCAATTACTTCAAATAGAAATTCAACTCCAGCTGAGATCGGTAAGTGGTTTTTCTACTGGCAAATTAGTGCCCAGCTCAGCCGTAGAGGGTAAGTACAAAATAAGAGTGAGTCGCGCCACCGCTTTGAACGGTTAAAATCGGACACCCCTGTTGTTCCAGGCACTGACCTTTCTCACTGGAGATAATTAAATAAATTAAGAATCTTAATCGAGATTAATTAAATTGCACCTATAAGAACGATAAAGTGAGCTAAATAAAACGAGAATATCAAACTAGACCCTCCTTTAATATATAAAAAAAATAGTATGGGTTTACACTACTGTCAACCCTAGCGCCTTACAATGGTATAAATATGAAAGTAAAGAGAAAAAAAAAATAATCTGAAAAGTGTGATCGCACGCAAGACTTAAAATTAAAATCTATAGTTACGACTTAAATCTACAAGTTACAATGGCTTATAGCTTATCTGGTAATTCAGTAATCAATTTCCTCCAATCCTTGGCTTCAAATGCTTCACCACTAATTGGCCAAAAATTATCTAGGCCTGTACCTAAAATTAGGCTCGTACCAAAAACTTGAGCCTGTACCACGAACTAATTAGGCTTGCTCCAAACAAATAAGCCCGTACCAAGAACTTAAGGCCCGTACCAAGAACCCTATTGTAATACGGTTTATTTTCTCTAAAATCGTGACACTCTCAACTGGTATGAATGTGCGAAGGCGTGAACGCTGCTAACTGTTCTGAGATTTAAACCACGCCACTCTAGACTGCAATTCGCTGGCCTGAATAGTATTGAATTAATCAACGATTCGCTGACTGTACTGTGATCCTATCCACCAGAAGATTTCATAAAATCCCGATACACGGTTTGTCCATTGAATCACTACAAAAATAACTACAGCATTTAACTCCCACAACGATTCGAATGGACCATAAGGTTTAGTTTCAAAAAATCCAAAATCAATTGTTACGGATGCACCGTGATTTAAAACTTAAACCGAAAAATCTTCTGACTTCCTCAAACAAATGATCAAATCGAAGGCAAATAGTAAAATGACTGAGACACTCGATTCCTCTCGACGAAATATGACACAACCGGAGGTAGCCTCTAACCGAGTCTAACCGTTCTATTCTTAACTCCTAAACTACTGTAGGGCCACTAAAAGAAGAATTGTCAGCCAGCGATTTATAAACGACAGTGGTAATAATTTAATAACAACAAATCTTATTACTTGTCATAGTAACACCAAAATTCTCAATATGTACTCAATTTCTCGTTCGTGTCCAAGCTTTAATATGTTAGATTCCAATATAACGAAACACCTGACTGTAGACAACAATATGACGAGTTATACGAACAGAAGAAGAAGTGACAACCACCTGTTTATAAATGTCAGCGATAATAATTTAAAGTAAACAACCACGATAATTTGTGACCTGAATATAATAAATAGACGGTAATTCAAAGTAGTATTAGTAACAATTGTGGCCAGAATATAATATATAGAAGGTGATTACCTACAAACAACTGGGAATCAACTTGTTCTTAACATTAAATGACTCTGTTTAACCCTTAATTATGGTGAAATTGTATGGTGAGTAATCAATTAGGTTTACTTCTAAAACAATTATACCTAGAGCGGATTTTACCCCGTGACAGTACTAGTTTATATAAACTGATATGTCCTAACTCCGCACCACCTGGGGAGGACAAGGTAAAATACTTTAATATATAACTTTATTCAGACTTATAAAATCAATGAGATATAAATTTAAAAAAGTGAACTGGCGACAAATTTAAAGCAACGATATGTCAAAATTAGCAAAATCGCTTTCCATCAGAAATTGATAGAACTTAAAAAATGAATCAGATTCGTGTACTTGGAGGAAACGTGGATATAAAAAATGGTACTCCAACGCGTCGATAGGTACAGAAATCTGATTTAAAAATTAATCAATTGCATGTGAAATTCGAAGGAAAGCGATTTACAATTTTACACGCAGGAACGATTAGTGGGTTTTTAGAGGGATGTTACTTGTTATCAAATAATGACATTGACAGCACCAAACTATGAACGGTAAGATTTTTAAAACTTGGACTATTCGATTATTTTACTTTAGATAAACTTTTGATTGACGCGAAACAAAACTGAGATTTTAAGGGTGAACGTACTACTTTATATAAATTGATATGTCCTAACGCCGCACCATCTGGGGAGGACCAGGTAAAATACTTCAATATATAACTGCTCTAATAGTTATCCTCAAAATCTACAAACTGGAATGTTGTGTATTTTCTCATTTCTGGGTGTTTGTTATAAAAGTTGTTATTCTATAATACCGGTATATAGACATAAAAAATTTATTCTAAATTGCAAATTTTACTTACCAAATCCAGCAATATCAAGTACACCTATATAATAACTAGAAGCTTGAAAAGGTATGCCTTGATTAATTCTGTTAACAATATAATCAAATAAATTGCTGTATATAGCTTTAGCTAAAGCATCTCTAGCATTAGTTGCTTCGTAAGTTTTTAAAGGCACCATAATTACAGTTCCTTTTGCTCCACCTCTTGCACTTTGCATTACTCTTGATACTAAAGCCTGCTTTAATTCACTGGGATCGATTTCTAATAACTTAGAAGCTATTAGGAGATATTTTTCTTTAGACGCTGAAAAAAAAATTTATTAAAATAATTTTTTATTCTTTGTTTCTTCTTTTAATCACAATCGTTTAAAATTTGTAGCGTAAAAATACCCAAACAAATAAATAAGGGCGCCAAATACAGACATACACATAAAAAAGAGAATCAGTGTTAAATTGTTTATTCAAAGAAACTTTAAGATTTTAGTAATAAAAGTGATTATCTAATTTCTTATCTTTTCTGATGTTTATCTTCGGAATCGATGAAGTGGACGGAATACTGAGACCTCCGGTAGTTCATAAGCACCGGTTAATGGTGTTTTCTCCCAATTGAAAATTGATGAAGGAGTGACTCTAGTAGTGAACAACTATCTGAATTTGGTGTCTACTGTCCAGATGGAAAATTTCGGCTCAAAAAACCCTCACTATGGACCCTTCACAAATTGGCAATGGCCCGAAGGGAGAAGGTAGTGAGAAGTACTGATTGCTTTAAAAGCACAAAATGAAAAGAATTCAAATAGCAACACTTCTCATGTACGAACTAAATATTCCCCTTCTCAACACAGATAAAGTCTACGCGTCGAATCCAATAACCCACAAATTATAAAAATTAATAGTCCATAGGCCAGGCCACAAATAACGTTGTAAACGTTACAAAGTAGACGGTTATTATTAAGAGAAACGTAACAATAACAACAACAGAGCGAACAATATGTAGGTACCAGGTAGGTAAATATTATAAATTAAAAAACCGGGCCATAACTGATGACATTTGACATAAGCCTCTGTCATTTTGACTAACGTCAGAAATTTCTGTTGCTGTAAATGACGTTTGACACAAACAGTGATTATCTAGGATAACAAAGACACCATTTGGTGCTACCAGAGCCAAAATAGTGTTCTCCTGCTATAGATAACATTTGACATAAATTTCTGTCATACTGACTGATGAAAGAAGTTGCAGTTGCTAAAGATGATGTTTTAAAAACAAAGACAAATTCTATTTTGTCATTTCTATCATATTTTCTCGTTAGTTACCAGTTTTTACTACGTTTTTCACAGTATTTTTGACGTTTATGACAGTTATCTGACTTTTTATGACAGTATTTTTGACGTTTGTGGTAGTTTTTTGACGTTTACGACAGATTTATGACGTTTGTGGCAGTTTTATAACATACGATCGCGAAAACGTAATTTTGTAGCAACAAAACTTTTTTTTTGACAATTGTTAAGGTTTTTGACGTTTATGACAGTTATTTGACGTTTATGAAAAATTATGAGAATGGGAGAGGGAGGGAGGCAGATAGAGAGAGAGAGATAGAGAAAAAAATAAAGAAAGAGAGATGAATGGACGGATGTAGGGAGGGAGAAAGGGGAGAGATAATGGTAGTGATGGGAGAGCGGGGAAAGGAAGGAGGTAGGGAGAGAAAGATTATCAATTTTTTTTAATATTTAATTCAGATCATTAAACTTACCAACAACTCTGCACCCTCCTCTTGTATCTTCTGGATTATCTTCAAATTCCACATTTCCCAAATGTAGTACAGCTGCTACAGTAGCATAAATCTGCAACCTCTCATTATCATTGATTTCTAAACGACTTAAAGCTTGATCCAAATCTTGAAAACCGCCAATATCATCAAGAAGTATATCACGAAGAGGACCTTTTTTCTTACAATCCGAACTTCTTCTGCTTGCATCTAAAGTTTTATCGGAAGATGATGTTGTAAAGTATCGAGTACATCCTGATTTTAAATAATTAAAATCATCGGGTTGAGTAAGATTTAGTTGGCTTCGTAACGACTCAGGAGCACCAGCTAGTAACAGATAGAAGATATGGTAGTTTCTTTCGTCGCCTTCTGTGGCACAAATTCTAGATTTTTCCAAAAGATAATGTGATATATGTCCACCAGCTACTTTGAATTTTTTATCAAAATGTACTTCGATGAATTTTCCGAATCTAGAACTGTTGTTATTTCTTGTAGTTTTAGCATTACCGAACGCTTCCAATACAGGATTCGCATCTAAGATTTTCTTTTCTAATGTACCAACTTCTGCACCCCAATTGTCACATAAAAACTTTAATAAATGCTTGGTTGATTCTGTTTTACCAGCACCAGATTCTCCACTGACGATTATAGATTGGGATTGCTTTAGAACTAACATATCCCTGTATGCTTTATCAGCGATGGCAAATACATGAGGTGGCATTTGTCCCAATGATTTTCCTTTGTAACTTGTGATAGTATTGGAAGCGTACAATGATGGAATGTCTTTGTAAGGATTTACAGCTATAAGGATGTTAGCTACGTAGGACTATAAAAAGGATATTTTCAATAACTTATAACACTTGTATATGGGGATACTTACATAAATTTTATCCTTGTAGTACCGGACACGGATGTTGTTTAGTAAAGTTCCTTCATTTAAGAACATCATTTCACCTAAAATAATACTTTTGTGAAGATATATATAAGGAAATTTTAAGAGTAGATAAGCTTTTGATTGAAGCGAAACAAAACTGGGATTTTAAGGGTGAAAGTACTACATTATATAAATTGATATGTCATAACTCCGCACCACCTGGGGAGGACCAGGTAAAATGTTTTAAAATCAAATGTTTATCCAGTAACGATTTCCAAAAACTTGTTGGTATTTTAAAAAATGCAATATTTTGGATCAAAACATACTATAGCAAAAGTAAAGTTAACAAAAGCAAAATAATAGTAAAATACACTTACAATTGTCATCATAATCTTTAGAATCATCCTGATTTGCTTTAAATATCTCACTGAAAGACAATACGCGTCTTGGAAATTTAGAATTCAGAGGTATAATTTCTGCTCCATCATCAACAAGCTCTACTAATTTTCCTAAAATGTAACCTTCTGTATGGTCACGAGCCCACACCAAATCACCCATTTTTAGTACTGAAACAAAGAGTAAACTAAATTATACAATTATCGATAAGATATTGAACATAAAATATTTGAATTTTACGTTTTTCCGTCGAGTCGATACAACCCGACAACGCCCGATTCCCTTGGAGACAAGTTTTTTGTTTTATGCGGGTCAGTTACGTTTGAGCCTTTGAGGGATGTGAATTAGATTTGTGAAACAACCCGCTAAATTTAGATTTAATTCATGTTTGACATGTATTAAAGTATAGTACATTTCATTGTGGTTATTCTGTACTAAATCTTAAGACATATTCTAAATAAAATTTGATTGTCATAAAACATTTCACCCTATTGAGAAGCGACGCCATGTTGGAGTTTTTAAAGATTTCTAACGTTGTGAGGCCTAAAAAGACCTGTGTTGTCCTGTAAACTTCTGGATTATTGTTGCAGAATATGGTTTGGTGAAATATTTCACATATCTCCTGTCCTGTTTTCGTATGTTTACAGAAGTAATTTTTAATTTAAAAGTGATTTTCCGCCCTTAACTGTTTTTAAACCAATTTTATTCTCAAGTGAATATTTTAAGTTAATTACATTTTGGAACTTTTGACAGAAGATATTTGCTCCCCTAATCCACGACTCGCTCTCCTCCTATCCCCTGAGATCCTTAAACTAACTAAAACTGGTGTTGAAAAATAAGACTTTTGGTCCAACTACACACAATATAACCTTCTGCTAGTAACAAAATCTAGCACTTAAACTATCATATAGCAACAAAATTATTAAAAAAAAAACTTACAGACTAAAATCAACTACTACTTGAAAGCGGTAACAAGTAAAAATAGATTTTAACAATATAACAGGGTAAACATAATTTTTCGATATTTTGATAAAATCATTTCGTTTTATCTTATCATCTTAATGCTTTTATCACTTTTTTTAATAATTGATTACTGTAATTACATCGCTGGTTTTTGATTGAAGCGTTATCTAAAAGAATTTCACTTAAATGACAAGATACATAGATACCTACTCATTTTATTTAATATTTATAAACTATTTAGAAATTTAATTTTATAATGTTAATTTGTTACGAAATTAGATATTCTAAAATATAAGGATATGCTATCTCTCTCGCCCAGTTTATGCTTAAAAATATTGTTTCTTGGTGGAATTTTTTAACGTTATTGGAGACAATAACAAAATTCGAAATTTATTAAAAAGAAGTTTTTGAACATTGGAAGTTTTGGGGCAGTAAGTAAACGTAGAAAGAGCGACAGAAAAAAGCGTTATAGATGGAGAACACCTTAAGTTTCTCTTTTATCATATTGTTACGAGCCGGTCCGGACCTGTCGCCCAGGAAGTACTGCGAGACAGACGCCAGTTCTAATAATCTGGTAATATTCTAGTGGCTTTTGGAACGTTCGAATAGTTCGAGAATGTTCTGTTCTAGATGTAATTTTAGGGACGCTTCTAGAAGGAATTAATTTCATATATAAGGGACCGCTTTGGACGGAGAAGAAGGAATTGTAATTGTAATAGTTGGCCATAATCTAAAATAGAAGGATATGCTATCTCTATCGCCCAGTTTATGCTCAAAAATATTGTTTCTTGGTGGAATTTTTTAACGTTATTTAAACAATAGCAAAATTCTAAATTTATTAAAAAGAGTGACAGAAAAGAGCGTTATAGATGGAGAACATCTCACCCTTTTTTTGGTTTTGTCTTTTTTATCATATTTTTACGAGCCGGTCCGGACCTGTCGCCCAGGAAGTAATACGAGACAGACGCCAGTTCTAAGAATCTGGGAATATTCTAGTGATTTTTAGAACGTTCGAATAATTGGAGAATGTTCTGTTCTAGATGTAATTTTAGAGACGCTTCTAGAAGGAATTAATTTTATATATAAGGGACCGCTTTGGACGGAGAAGAAGGAATTGTAATAGTTGGCGATGGTTTAAAATAGAAGGATATGGTATCTTTCTCGCCCAGTTTATGCTCAAAAATTTTGTTTCTTAGTGGAATTTTTTAAGGTTATTGTAGACCATAGCAAAATTCTAAATTTATTAAAAAGAAGTTTTTGAATATTAGAAGTAGAAAGAGCGACAGAAAAAAGCGTTATAGATGGAGAACACCTCAACTTTTTTTTGGTTTTGCCTTTTTTATCATATTGTTACGAGCCGGTCCGGACCTGTCGCCCAGGAAGTAGTGCGAGATAGACGCCAGTTCTAATAATTTGGGAATATTGTAGTGGCTTTTGGAACGTTCGAATAATTCGAGAATGTTCTGTTCTAGATGTAATTTTAGAGACGCTTCTAGAAGGAATTAATTTCATATACAAGGGACCGATTTGGACAAAGAAGATTTTTACTTCTTTTGCTATATTTTGTAATTTATTGACTAAATGTATTAGATATCAACTGCGCCACTTTACGGCGACGTCGTAGTACTTAATTTATTAGCTATTTTCTTAGTTTTCTTTCTTATCGAAATCTTGTCTGTTTTTTTTGAATATTTTAATTTAACTTTAGTTTCCCGTTCATCTTTTTATTTATAATTCGAAATACAATTTTACCTACCAGATTTTCCCGAAATATAGATGTTAAATATTCGAAAAAAAAAATAACACACAGCGCCATCTAGCGGGTATCTACCCTATCTAGAAGTCAAACTTTGATGAAGAGTTATATTTTTTTGTCCCAAAAGCCGTCTTTATAACGTACTTCTACTATATCTCTCTACAAATCCCACAATCTGGTTTTTCCACTGGATACGAAATAACCCAAAACGCAGATGGGTTCGAAAATTAGAGGCTTGTCTCAAAATCCAAAATTAAAAGGCGAAGATTCACTTCGATTAAAACAAAACCACGAGATTACTTCTTAGTCGATAATGTATGTAACTTAGGAGCTGGTTTCGGTGAAAATAAAATCTGACAGCGTGCCCCAAATTTTCATATGGTATCATGCGTAGAAGAGAGGTCTTTTACCATTCCGCTAATAGAATTAATTATTGCGCTAACGAAGTGCTAGCTGTGCGAGGTTTAAGTAACAGGCCAGAACGAAAAGAGAAGTTTAATCTTGATATAATTTTTGGAACGAAGTTCCCTTTCGCGCGTTACGAACAGTTACTACTGACGCTAGGAGCTAGCCTAAAAAAATTCATACCAAAATTTGTCACGACACTATCACACGACACACGCATGTTTCTCTCTCTCACAGACCAAAAAATAAATAACTCTCTCTCCCTCTCTCTCATAGATAGATATATTACAATGCATAGAAAAGTGTGACGTCAGCTATGGGAGGAGCTTACAAATCTTTCTAAACAAAACACAAAACTACAATAGTTATTTGTGACACAAGGACGGAAAATGACATTTTGCAAGAGCGAGTAAAGTTGTGTAGCCGAGGTGCCTAGTACCGAGGCGAAACAATACGAGCACTTGCAAAACATTTTCCGGACGTGTAACACACACTATTTTTTGGTCCGACTAATTTTTAATATTTTCAAAAGTTCTGTTATGTTCAACAGTTGACTGTTTGTGCTACCTGAAGTAAGACCAGTGACTAGAAGACAGCCGACAGAAGATGTCAGCTGGTATGACGTGTTGTTAATATTATAGTATTTACAGTTGTATAATAACTTGTTTGATACTTAATTACTTAATATACGTGTTCAGTAGTTATTAGTGTTTTAATTAATATATGTTGCAAACACAACAAGTTCAAAAACTTTTTACTTTGTGATATACAAGATTAGGTGTTTATATAAAGATGAAACAATGAACTATTTTCATAAATTGACATAAATGTCAAATTTTATAATACAAGTTGTGAGAGAAATTAAATGTAAATTAGAATCCTGCTTATCTTTAGAAAAAGTTATAGGTAAGTTTAGTATATTATACGCTGTTTTTAAATAAATTTAATTAAAATTTGTATTATTCATTATGTATTTTTGATGACTTAAAATTTAAACTCATAGCGCCATCTCTTTAGATAATCTAAAAGCTACTTTGCCGGCCTCGGCCGGAAAATGCCATTTTCCGGACGATTCTGAAGTAATTAATAGTATTGTTTCTGGACGGAGGACCAAAAAACATATTTGCATTGAAAATGCCATAAAAGATTTTTCTATTACTTGTTGTGGTTTCTAATCAAAAATCTTAACGTTTTCCGGACACTTTTCATACGACCTATTGTATCCAATTTGTGATAGTGAATAAACATTGAAAGTTAGTGTAAGTGTTTAAATTTTATATGCATTTTAGTGGAATTGAGGTTATGTTTTGTTTCAAAGTTTATAAATTTGATTAAGGTAATCTTGTAATTAATTATGTATTCTATAACTATTAAATAGTATTCTGTTGCAGTAAAAATGGTGATGTGTTTCGTCCCCAATTGCAAACATTATAGCGAGCAGAAAAACTGCAATTTTTTTACTTTTCTTATCAAGTATATACGTATTTCGGTATTATAAATATAATAATATATATTTGAAGATGTTATAAACAAACAGGACATTAATTATATTACTGTATGTTTTGGCTTTTTTGTTTGTGGGTTTCCTTTAGTATGTTATTTTTTTAATTTTTATTTTAGAATTACTCTTAGGTAATAGTTTATATAGGCTCTTGGTTACATAGAAAATAAAAACGAATATGTTAAAATAGTATTTTTATTTACAAAATATTGACCTTAATTTGGGAAAATAATGGTTTATATAAAAATCCTCTAAATACGTCAAATTCACTTCCCAAGATGGATATTTTTGAATTCCAACAATTATTATCTCTTTTAAGGTCCAAATATACAAAAAACATTTTTGTATTTTTAAAATATATAGATTTCCCTGAACCTGATGGTAACAATTATGATTCTGATTCACTACCAGTTCATTTTTGGAACGAAATTCCCTTTCGCGCGTTACGAACAGTTACGACAGACGCTAGGAGCTAGCCAAAAAAAATTCATACCAAAAGTTGTCACGACTCTATGACACGACACACGCATATTTCTCTCTCTCACAGACCAAAAAATAAATAACTCTCTCTCCCTCTCTCTCTCATAGATAGATATATTACAATTAAAAAGACACTATTTTAAATTAAAAGAAAATACTGTAGAAAAAATAATAATTAACTATAATAGTATTACATTTTATTTCATCCTGTTTTTATAAATTAATAAATTCATTTTAAAAATAGTTCGTAACTTGACTATTTAGGTACCTACGTCAAATTACCTTAACTGTCAGTTACTGTCAAATATTTTAATTTTAAAATTTTGTATTGAATTCCTGTTTTAAATTATAAAAAGTAATTCTAAAAAGATGTGTTATCTAAAGCTCTGGTATTGTATAAATGGACACTTTTGTTAAAAGAAACGAACTCTTAGGTAAGTAGAGATTTTATACAGACAATAATAAATGCTTATGTATGTATAAACACTCTGTTGTGTTTACAAATTACTAATTCCTTCACTAATTAAACGAAAGGAACTTCGTTCCATCCGGGTGTCCCTTGACACCTCACACTTTTTTTTTATTTACCAACAATGGTCGTCTATTAAGAATTCGCAAAACTAAATTCTCTAAATGTCACTTAGAAGGTGTAATTAAATTTTTTTAGGATGTTGAAGGCTCACTAGGGGTTATCAGAAAGCAAACGGCACTCAGAGGGTAGGAGGAGAGCGAGTCGTGGATCGAGAGAGCAATTGCGCGAGTATTGAAGAAAAAGACATATTTAGTGACAAACTTAAATTATATCTAATAAACAGAAATCGGTAAAGGGCGCCACTTATCTTTTTAAAAAGAGTTAAGGGTGGAGACACTCATCTAAATGCTGTGAACATACAGGACTGGATATATGTGACATTTTTCACCAAACCATAAGAATTCTTCTGGAATAAATGAAGTAGAAGTTTTCAGGACAACACAGGTCTTATTTGGCCTCTCAACGATATAAATTTTCAAGATATTCAAAATGGCGTCGCTTATCAACGATAGAAAAAGCGTTATATATATAAACCATTCTCGAATCCATTTGAACACATACAAAAAATTCCAACAATTGAGGAGGAGTTTAGTGTCTTATACACGCAAAGATATGTATAAAAATAATATTTTTTTAATGACGAGAACAATCTTTTTTTTTTAATAAACTATCAACAATTTTAAAAGTTGAACGACTTTAAATTTAGCAAGGAACAGTAATTTGTCATCTACATTTAATTGCTCCCACGAAATGAGAAACAATGAGTTTCCTTAGAATATAAATGTATTGTTTTATATTCAATTTCAAATGACCCTGATGTTTGTTAAATCAACAATGATTTGAGTGGTTTATTAGTAAAATAAAACTAAAATTTTAACTTAATTATCATTTATATATTTTTTTGTTTTTATATGAAACGACCGTCATGAGATAGATACACTCTAATCTAGACACGCGGTAGCGTGTCAAGCCAAGTTCAAGCAAAGGAACTGGCTAGCCAGCGCCAAGTGTAATATTACACGAACCACTTGGTGCCACTTTTGACTCTTCTATAACTTAAAACCTCTTTAACGAAAACACATAAAACTACGTGTGTTTAATTATATCCATAAGGACATCTAGTAGCCCAAATTTCATAAAGCTAGCTCAAACGGTTATAAAGATATGAAGGTCAAAAAGTCTTCAATTTTAGCACTGACTGACTGACATAAGTATGTACCTAAACCTAACTTACTTCCAGATGACCTAGAACGGTGAAATTTGGAATCCAGCTCGGTAATTGTATGTAAGCGTAGGAAAAATTCTAAAAATAAAAAAAAGTTAAAAAATAGGGGGTGTCCCCATACAAAACAATTTTTATAATTGTAGCGTTGGAACCGTTACAAGCAGATATTCGAAACTATCCCAATATATGTATAGATATTGCTATATTTGCTATATAACAGAAATATAAAAATAAAGTTAAGTAAAAAAATAAGTGGTGTCCCCATACAAAAAACTTAAATACGCGCTAAACGAACGGTGTGTCGTCGGCAGAGCGCAAATTAAATTAAATTCAATCGATGAAATAGACTATCCACGGTATTTACACAAGCTAGCAAAGGAAGTGCTGAAAAAGAACGAGGATAATTCATCATTAACCGCTGGATTAGAAGACGTTATCACGATCAAATTGGGTGCGCGAGTTATGTTGCGTAGGAATATACATGTTAGTAAAGGGCTAGTGAACGGCTCTATTGGAGTTATAAAGAAAATAAACTGAGATGTCGATAGAAACAATAGTGCACGTAAAATTATTATCAAATTCAATTATTTAACTTATGAACTAGAACGTGTCAAGACTAAGTTTCAGTTATTAAATAATGTATATGTTCACAGGGAACAGTTCCCTATTTGCTTGGCTTACGCTATTACCATCCACAAATCACAAGGACTTAGTCTGGACAGCGCTCTTCTTGACATAGACACTTCGATTTTTATATAGCAGAGGACAGGCCTACGTTGCGCTCACCAGAGTTAAAACACTAGACGGAGTACACCTTATTAATCTAGACCCTAGTCAAATTAAGACACAGGATAGTTCAATAGTAGAATATAACCGCCTGAGATCGTTATATCGCCCAGACTTAGCTAATTTAATTATAAACAGGAAGCAGATAATGAATGGGCAATGCGCACTATTGTCTCTAACATTCAAGAGAATGTAGACAATACCTTAAAAAATATAACCATGCAGCGGAAACGCAAGAAAAAACATTAAATCTCAATACCTGCCTAGTTTTCTTTACAAAAAGTAATGATATCCCACCAAAAACATAAATGTAAAAAAGGAGAGCCAAGTTCAATACAAAAATTATGCTTGGCTGTGGGCTTCACCGCAAAAAGAATAGAGATCTAAATGAGTGCCAAGTTATATGCAAAATCCAAATATGTATTTATAGGAACAAAATAACATTATGAACAAATAATAAACTCTATTTCTTTGCTTTATTGAATACCTATAATAATTGTTGTTATTTAAAAATGTAAGATCTTAAAGAAGGTTAGATTTGACTTGGCCAGGTTTTATCAGAATTTAAAAATATATGTTGAATAACTTTATCAAATGACTGATTTAATAAAAACTGGCCAAGTCAAATCTAACCTTCTTTAAGATCTTACATTTTTAAATAACAACAATTATTATAGGTATTCAATAAAGCAAAAAAATAGAGTTTAATATTTGTTCATAATGTTATTTTTTTCCTATAAATACATATTTGGATTTTGCATATAACTTGGCACTCATTTAGATCTCTATTCTTTTTGCGGTGAAGCCCACAGCCAAGCATAATTTTTGTATTGAACTTGGCTCTCCTTTTTTACATTTATGTTTTTGGTGGGATTAAATTAAATACCTAATATACTGTGGTGTTATTGTTTACAATTTGTCTACTTTTGGTAATTTAATTAATTGGGATATATCTCAGGGAATTTTGAGATTATGCGATTATGGGAAAATCTACATACGACAAGAATCAAACTTGTGATCATAGTCATTACATAACAATACCTTAAACCACATATTTTTAATGACATTGAGACCAGGAGAAACACTAATACCATATTACAACCTGTATCTGTTTCTGATAAATCCCAGTGACTCCAAAAGATTCATTGTTTGCCAACGGTATCAGTAACTTCGTATTGTATGATCACATAACTGCCATCGACTTCGCAGAAGCCATCCATTCCACAGTTTTTAGTGACTATTTCAGTAACTTCAACAATTACTCGCACCACGACAAGACTACTTCACCAACTTCCTACATCGTCAACTGAGTGAAAATACCGATACCATACAATGACCTAGACCCACTTCTGGTTCATCCAAGTGAACCAGGGAGATTTGTTGCTCTCCAATGGTATCAGTAACTTCTTACGATCTCGCCACATCCATCGACTCCGTGGAACCCATCCATTCCTCAAAGGCCATCGAGTTTTTAGTGGCCATTTTACTAACTCCTACGACTACTCGCACCACCAGCAGATCTTCACAACAAGACTACTCCACCAACTTCCTACATCGTCAACTGGACACTGAAGCCAGTGGAAACACCAATACCATACCACAATCCAGACCCGCTTCTGGTACATCCCAGTGACCTCAAAGATTTATTGGTATCAGTAACTTCGAACGATCTCACCACAGCCATCGACTCCGCAGAAGCCATATATTCTTCGAGGACCATCAAGGTTTTTAATGACCATTTCACTAACTTTAATGACTACTCGCACCACCAGCAGATTTTCACAACAAAACCACTTCACCAACTTCCTACATCGTCAACTGAATACCGAAGCCAATGGAAACACGAACACCATCCACAACCTAGACCCGCTTCTGGTTCATCTTAGTGAACGATGAAGATTTATTGTTTGCGACAGAAGCAATCCATTTCACGAATACTATCCAGCAGATCTTCAGAACACGATCACTTTACCAACTTTCTACGTTGTCCACTGGACATTGAGACTAATACCATATTAGAGACCAGTGAAAACACCAATACATACTATACAATGACCTAGACACTTTCTGGTACTTCCCAGTGACCTCAGAAGATTTATTGTTCGCCAAACTTAACTTTTTACGATCTTACCAAAGCCATCGACTCTTCAAAGACAATCCAGGTTTTTAATGATAATTTCAATAACTTCAATGAATGCTCACACCACCAGCAGATCTTCAACAAGACCACTTTACCAACTTCTTACATCGTCAACTGGATACTGACACCAGTGAAAATACCAATGACCTAAACACACTTTTGGTTCATCCTAGTGAACCATGAAGATTTTTTGTTCGCCAACGGTATCAGTAACTATTTACGATCTCACCACAGCTATCGACTCCGCAGACTGACGACTACTGGAACTACCTGCAGATCTTCACAACAAGACCACTTTACCAACTCCCTACATCGTCGAGTGGATACTGAGACCAGTAAAAATACCAATGTCATACAATGACCTACACCCACTTCTGGTTCATCCTAGTAAACCAGGAAGAGCTTTTGCTCTTCAACAGTATTACTAACTTCTTATGATTTCACCATAGCCATCGAATCTGTAGAAGCCATCCATTCCTCGAAGACCATCCAGGTTTTTAGTAACTCCGACGACTATTCACACCACCAGCAGATTACAACAAGATCACTTTACTTCTTCAAATGGACATTGAGACCAGTGGAAACATTAATACCATATCACAACCTAGACCCACTTCTGGTTCAGCTTAGTGAACCAGGAAGAGTTATTGTTTTACAACAGTATCAGTAACTTCTTATGATTTCGCCACAGCCATCAACTCTGTAGAAGCCATCCATTCCTCGAAGACCATCCAGGTCTTTAGTAACTCAGACGACTATTCACACCACCAGCAGATCTTTACAACAAGATCACTTTACTTCTTCAAATGGAGATTGAGACCAGTGGAAACATCAATACCATACCACAACCTAGACTCTCTTCTGAGATATCCAAGTGACCCCAAAAAATTTATTGTTCGCCAACGGTATCAGTAACTTAATACGACCAACTGTGAAACAAAGTCTCGAACAAGAAAATGAAGAATGTAAGATCAAAGACTTACTGAGACATGCGAAAAGCTGAAAAGAAGCTATGGAATAATATTTATAGGAATCCTTTAATTGAAAACGATTTTTAAATCGATTTTTGTCGATTTTTCCTTATTGTAATTTTTTGTTTTGTTCAATTTCTAAATAACAAAAATCTCAGGAATAAAGTTACTAAACATATATTAAAGCAACATTTTGAACTTATTATATAATCTGAATTTGTAAAATCGATTAATGAGTTTTCTTTTATCTCCATCCGTCAGATCCAAATGAATTTCATTAAAAGTATTTCCTCTATAAAAATTTCTGTATGAGCTAGTCAGACGGTTATTTAAAAAATTTAAATCATAGAAAATTGTGAATGAATTTCTAATGTGATGAATAAAAAAAAGTATTTGAATCACCAAGCTTTGCTCGTAAAAAATCTAAGTCTGATTTTGGCACGCGTCTTTAGCAGCACGTGTGGAACGAGCGGAAATCTGATTATTTTCTTGTCTCTGCGAAGTTTAAGAAACTTGACTTATTTGTGTGTGATGACGATTTACTTAAAGAAACGAAATCTTATAATCAATTTTTGAGATATCCACCTCTATCTCAGTCACTTTTAATCGTAGATGTAGACGAATCAGTGAGAACGTTTATGCCTGGTGTGTGTTAAACACGACTACATAATCCCGCACAGTACGCGGTCAAATAAGACACGTAAGTGATGCCATCTCGCGCGTAAATTTGAAACGTCGCCAGCGAAACCTTCTTATGTATTTCATATTAAAAATTTGTTTCTTTAATGTTTTATCGCTTTTTTGTTTAAAATGTATCGTATTTTTATTTCAACACCTGGTAGTATCACTGATCGTTGTCTCTATACTCAGTTAATGTCTGGTAATAAAAAGACTAGCTGTATAAATCCATTATAAGTGTATCTGAAGAGTATTGCTACTTTTTAATCGACTTCAATTTAATGGTGTTACTTGAAATTATACATCTAATATAAAATAGAAAGTTTTATGGGCAAAAAATAATTATATAGACCAGTGTAATTGCACAGAGTACTTAATATCTGTCGAAATTATTTCTTAAACTAATAAAATCTAGTAATAATTTCCAACAAAAATTCTAATTAACAAAAATTTCTTAAGAAGATATATTTTCAATATATTTTAGTAAATTTAGTAATTAGACTAACAAGAAATGAGATTAAGAAATACTGAAAATATCCAACAAGAATAGAACCTGTTGTGATGACTATCTTTACGCGCCAACGCCTTAACCCCTGTGCTACGATTAGTCTGCGTGTTAATTATCTTTTATCAACTCATATAGTCTCCGCTTTTCAATTTTCTCTTGAGCACATAAATAATGTTAATAAAATAGAGATTATTATTAAATTGACTGAGGAATAAATATTTCACAAAAAAACGGTTTTTTCGGTTCCTTTGATTTTTTGTGCTAGGTTCTCTTCACATGCGTATCCATCGAGAATTTGGATACAAACAAAACCGAGATTTATCTGTAAAAAGAACATTTTGCCATTGATTTTGCTTCTTGTGGCTGACGAGATTTCCTAGATTTAAAGATTGGCATCTCCAAGGTCTTCGGTTAACTAAATTAACTTTTCTCAATCTTCTGTAGATGGTGTGTCTGGAAACATTTACATTATGAGCTTCATGGAGATTATTAATTAATTACCGTGCTGTCACTGTGCGATTTCTTTGTGCTTCTAACTGAAAATGTCGGTCCATATGAGGTGTTGTCATCCTTGATCGTCCCAAACGGTTCTCGTCTCACGATAACAAGTCCACAGATGTGAGAATACGTTCTGAGTGGTTTCTATAGCGTTTGCCACATCAATTCGGCGCATTCCTGCCTCAATCATGACCACAGCCATCGTTTTCGACATGTGTGTAGTTCGAAGTGAGTTTTTCCTTTGATATGTCGGTTGTTTGTATTAAGTTAAAGTGTTCTGTAAGGGAATTTAAATTTCCTTTCGAAAAATGAGTACCGTTTTGCCATATCTTGTTTAGTTTCCGCTATAACTCTTTTATAACAACCGATTTTAATAGTTTCGAAGTGCATTCAATCTCAGCCTACAAAAAGGTGAATCTTTCACAAAAAATTGGTATATCTGGCTATTAAATAACGAGACTGGTTACGAATTCATAAAAATTATTCTACATTTGAATGGTCTCCTTCAATATACTCCCCATCTCTCGCCACACACCTTTCCATACGTTTTGTCCATTGAACAAAGGAGTGCTGGAAGTCTTCTTTGGTGAGGGTCTTTAGGAGCTCTACAGTTTTATGCTTTACCTCTTCCATCGATTCAAATCGGGTCAAAGCATTTCGGAAACAAAAAAAGTCGCACGGTGCCAAATCTGGTAAGTACGGTGCGTGCTAAGGCACTGGAGTGCATTTATTGGAAAAAATACTGCTTCACAGGTGGGTAGGTGCATTGTCGTGGTGCAAAATTCACAACTTGTTCTTCCACACCGTTATTACTCGTTTTTTTCTCACCCCTCTAGGTGCGCAGCCTCGTTATTTAATAGCCAGACCTCCTATATCCACTACAAAAGCTCACTGATTTCAACACTCTGGTGTACAAATCTGTTAGTCTTTTTCAATGTACTGTTTTTCCAAAACCTCACAGATTTGAACACCTTGGTGACAACACACTTTAGCATCTATAAATATTGTTACGAGCCGATCCGGACCTGTTAGTGGTGTGAGGTGTAAGTAAGTCACCGTACGGAGAATCTTCGAATCCTCGAACAAATGGTGGATCGATCGAACTTCGAGACTCTTCTGTTCTAGAAGGATCGTTTTTGTGGGATCTTTGTAGATGCTTCGAGAACAATATGCTGCCAGTTCAGTAATAAATAATAAAATATTTTTTGAACATTTAAACAACTTTAATATCCCTAAACCATTGCGGACTGTGTATTTAGTTTGGTTCTTTTTGTTAATTTTTTTTTATTTGTTTGCAATAGAAACGTTAACTGTACTATAATAAGCACAATTTACAAAAAGAACTTTTTATAATAGAAAGTTTTTTACTGATTTATAGGTCATATTTTGTGTCATCTCAACAATGCACAGCATCCCTGATTTTGCAAAAATATTAAGTCATACAACGCTGTGATTGATCATAGAGAAGATTGTTTCCTTGTTAACAAAATCAAGGGTAGTTGTATCTAAAAACTTTCTAAAACAGTTTATTTTATTACCAGTTAAAATAATAATTACTGTTTTCACATGTAAGAACAAAAAAAAAAAGAAAAAAAAAACTTCTCTGTCGCGTAATCGATCCCATTATGATAACATAACAGAACTGTCACAAGTGGACTGAACCGCCGCCTAACCAACTACGCTACGAACGATTTATTTAATAACTTTCAAAATAATATTATCTATACACAACTTAGATCATGTTTAATATCAATTCGGTATAAATTTCGAAATCTATGTATATGCCTAAACACACTTGAAACATGCATTGTCATCCAGTTCTTAGCTATCCTGAAAATTTCAGAGCTCTAGGTAGTCAGAAAATAGGTTTAAATTCGATTACAAATTCCACGGAATGACACAGAGACACAGAACACGGCGAAAATATAAAAAACTTTCTAAAAATATTTATTTTAATATTCCTGTCTACCAAAAGTGTTATCGTTTCTCGCTACTTTCAACAATTACTCTTCAACAAAACGCGATGGTCGATAGATAAAAACTGAAATAATTAAAGACAGATGTTTTATTTCTCTTCCCCACATGTTAAACAGTAACCATCCATATGTTTCGCAGGGTTTTAATTGATGCATTTCGTTTCATAAGAATAACTTTCTAATTTGGTTTGCTAATACAGAGGTGGTTGATTGTTTGTTTATATTAGAAAACAATATAAACAAATCAACACAGAATATTATATTTAACAATTCCATTTTATGGAAATAAACATAATTATTATCCGGATATCTATGTTATGGTACCTTACTGTATATGTTTGCAATTATAGTACATCCGGTATATGGTAAACTTGGCCGGAACTACACGTCTAGCTCTGAATGTAAACAATCGAGTGGATGTTAGATGGAGGTTGAATTGAATTTTTATTTTATTGATGATCACTGACTTTTTTCCTGTTATAAAGTGATTTTTGAAATTTCCTGTAATACGGATCGAATTCAACTGTATCTTCTTTGTTGGAATTTTAATTAACACGCTTTTATTAACTTCACCTGTATGTATGTATGTATGTTTGTAACTCTCCACTCCTTTGCGCATGTCTGCAGTTTGGGCTAATATTTCGCTCGGACACTCGACACAGCACAAGAAGCCAGAGACTCAAGGCAGCTGTGTACTCATCTTGTTTGCTTCTTATCAAAATGATTTTAAATGTTGCAAGAAATTATTACAAAAGATATTTAATAATACAATAACATAAAAAAACAATATTTTTAATCTTTAATCTATGTACCGCTTATCGTCAAATTTTATTAACTGGGTGTGTAGCTCAGATGGTAAAGCGCTCGCTTAGCATGCGAGAGGTACCGGGATCGATGCCTGGCAACTCAATTTTTTTTTGTTCTAATTAATTTGGTAAAGATGTGATAATTATTTTTTTAACACGCTTTTATTAACTTTACCTGTATGTATGTATGTTTGTTTGTTTGTAACTCTCCACTCCGCGGCTGCTGCCTTGGATGAGTCCCGTATCGTTATTTTTTTTTAGTCACGTTTAATACGTTTAATTATAAACGATATGAATGAAATTGTCTTAGAATTAATCTAACAATTGTTTAGATTTCACAATAATATTTTTTTTTTCCAAGTGATTGAAACAATATGTTTAATCATCAACAATATGAATACAATAAATATAATTTGAGAAATCAAAAAAACACGCTTTCAAAGCATTTCCAACTAAATAAACGAATAATGATTGAGTGAGGGTCTTGTAATCGTCACAGCAAATTAACGAATCTATTGAAATAAAATAAATTGGACTAAAAAGTAAAAAATAAATATAGTTTAAAAAAAACTAAAAAACACGCTTTTATAGCATATGAAACTAACAAGTAAAAAAATAAATGTAATTAAGGAAAACTAAAAAGCATTTTTCTGAAAAACATCGAACTAAAAAGTTAAAAATAATTTTCAAAATAAAATTAAAACAAAAATAAATGAAAAATACTAGTATTATTGTGAAAAAAGCGTGGGCGCTTGACATTCGAAAAATATGGTATGCAGCGCCCACGCTTTTTTCACAATAATACTAGTATTTTTCATTTATTTTTGTTTTAATTTTATTTTGAAAATTATTTTTAACTTTTTAGTTCGATGTTTTTCAGAAACATGCTTTATAAAAGCGTGTTTTTTAGTTTTTTTAAACTATATTTATTAGATATGTTGATGGATTTTTCTCAGGGGCACACTCTGTAGGTCATTATTTGGGAGTGTGAATCACCATTAAGGAAATCGGTTGCTAAGATTTGTTTTGTATACATAGGTTTATGTATTGTTAAAGAGATGGTATTGTTACATTATATACTGGGGATGTCTCTTTATTAGTGACTGAAGAGACCAATTTATACTGTACTGATGAGCTCTAACTAGAGCGAAACACGTGTCTACAGTTTGGTTTTGCCATTGTAGAGACTGGTCAATATTTATATCTATGTTGTAGCATCCTGTGTCTTAGAGTTAGAAATTGTAATCCAGGTTTTGTATCTGGAATACAATGACAGCATGGCACTAGATACGTTTGTATCAAATTTTTTTCAGGATTTTTCGTCGGTTACACATTTCTTTCCGTAAATTTCGTGAGTCGCGCTTAAGGAAATCGGTTGCTAGTTTTAGTTTTGAGTTTGTACTGAATAGGATTTTTTCCCATTCTTTTATGATTCCTCATTTTTTCTATTGACCTACTTTCTCATTTTTTCGATTTACCCATTTTTCTCTTAAATTTTTTTAAATGTGTTTTTACATTTTTTAACCAGGATCGAAGTCAACAGTATCTTCATTATATTGAGAGAATTTTTTTGTTGGAATTTTAAATATGTATATTGATATGAATTGTCCTCAGGAGCGCACTCAGTAAGTGATTCTTTGGGAGTGTGAATCGCCCTTAAGGAAATCGGTTGCCAGTTTCAATATAAAAAAGTTAAAATTTGGTCAAAAAGTTCCCGTTTTTCGTACTACCGAGTACTTTATCATTATCCCTCGTATTAAATCTACGGATGTAGTAAATCACGATTTTCCTATAAGGCAGGATGCCATTGACATTGATCGTCTAACCCAGTAGATACTGAACAGATGTTTGAAGTGTTCCTATAAACTCTTGTGCCACTACTTTTCATCAAATACTTCACGCATATGAAGAACTATCAAACACAATTTGAACTTAGCAGGAGATAAATAAGAATAAAATTACAACAAAATTACCAGAATTGGTACATTGGCTTACTTAACCGTGAATAACCGTAACTATAACTTAGTTTTTATTAACGGTAAATAATACAATGTAAACTCGAAATGTATTGTTACAAATTTATGAATGTGTTCGTGTGGGAGGAGAATCTTGATATCGAGTCATCTTCACCCTAACCATTATTCTTTATATGTGACTGTTTTTTTTTATAGACCGTGAGCCACAATTAAAGATAGTAAAAAATCGTTGGGAACCGTTGAATTTTGTAAAATAATCGTTGGAAACCGTAAAAAGGGATTGAATTTCGTAAAAATCGTCGAATTTCGTAAAAATCATTGAAAGTCTTAAAAAGACCATAGAAGATCGTAAATAACCGTTGGGAATCGTAAAAAACCGTTGGGAATCGTAAAAGACGTTAAAGATCGTAAAAACCCTAAAAGATCGTAAGAAATCGTTAAATTTCGTAAAAACTCTAAAAGATCGTAAATAATCGTTAAATTTCGTAAAATCTCTAAAAGATCGTAAATAATCGTTAAAAAATCGTTGGAAATTGTTGAATTGTGTAAAATAATTGTTGGAAACCGTAAAAAACAATTGAATTTCGTAAAAGTCGTCAAATTTCGTAAAAATCATTGAAATTCTTAAAAAGACCGTAGATCGTAAAAAATTGTGAAAAATCGTTGGAAATCGTAAAAAGTCATAAAAGATCGTAAAAAACCGTTGGGAATCGTAAAAGACGTTAAAGAACGTAAAAACCCTAAAAGATTGTAAAAACCCTAAAACATCGTAAAAAATCGTTAATTTTCGTAAAAACTCTAAAAGATCGTAAATAATCGTTGGGAATTGTTGAATTTTGTAAAATAATCGTTAGAAACCGTAAAAAAAGGATTGAAATTCGTAAAAATCGTCGAATTTCGTAAAAATCATTGAAAGTCTTGAAAATATCATAAAAGATCATAAAAAATCGTAAAAATCGTTGGAAATCGTAAAAAATCATAAAAGATCGTAAATAACCGTTGGGAATCGCAAAAAACGGTTGGGAATCGTAAAAGACGTTAAAGATCGTAAAAACTCTAAAAGATCGTAAATAATCGTTAAATTTTGTAAATATTTTAAAAGATCGTAGATAATAGTTAAAAAATCGTTGTGATTGTTGAATTTCGTAAAATAAGTGTTGGAAACCGTAAAAGCGGATTAAATTTCGTAAAAATCGTCGAATTTCGTAAAAATAATTGAAAGTCTTAAAAAGACCATAGAAGATCGTAAAAAATCGTGAAAAATCATAGAAGATCGTAAAAAACCGTTGGGAATCGTAACAGACGTTAAAGATCGTAAAAACCCTAAAAAATTGTAAAAACCCTAAAAGATAGTAAGAAATCGTTGGGAACCGTTGAATTTTTTAAAATAATCGTTGGAAACCGTAAAAAGGGATTGAATTTCGTAAAAATTGTCGAATTTCGTAAAAATCATTGAAAGTCCTAAAAAGACCATAGAAGATCGTAAATAACCGTTGGGAATCGTAAAAGACGTTAAGGATCGTAGAAACCCTAAGAGATCGTAAAAAATCGTTAAATTTCGTAAAAACTCTAAAAGATCGTAAAAAATCGTTATATTTCGTAAATACTCTAAAAAATCGTAAATAATCATAAAAAAATCATTGGGAATTGTTGAATTTTGTAAAATAATCGTTGGAAACCGTAAAAAAGAATTGAATTTCGTAAAACTCATTGAAAGTCTTAAAAATACCATAGAAGATCGTCAAAAATCGTTGGAAATCGTAAAAAATCATAGAAGATCGTAAATAACCGTTGGGAATTGCAAAAAACCGTTGGGAATCGTAAAAAACGTTAAAGATCGTAAAAACTCTAAAAGATCGTAAATAATCGTTAAATTTTGTAAAAATTTTAAAAGATCGTATATAATAGTTAAAAAATCGTTGGGATTGTTGAATTTCGTAAAATAATCGTTGGAAACCGTAAAAACGGATTAAATTTCGTAAAAATCGTCGAATTTCGTAAAAATAATTGAAAGTCTTAAAAAGACCATAGAAGATCGTAAAAAATCGTGAAAAATCGTTGGAAATCGTAAAAAATCATAGAAGATCGTAAAAAACCGTTGGGAATCGTAAAAGACGTTAAAAATCGTAAAAAACCCTAAAAGATTGTAAAAACCCTAAAAGATCGTAAGAAATCGTTGAGAACCGTTGATTTTTTTTAAAATAATCGTTGGAAACCGTAAAAAGGGATTGAATTTCGTAAAAATCATTGAAAGTCTTAAAAAGACCATAGAAGATCGTAAATAACCGTTGGGAATCGTAAAAGACGTTAAAGATCGTAGAAACCTTAAAAGATCGTAAAAAATCGTTAAATTTCGTAAAAACTCTAAAAGATCGTAAAAAATCGTTATGTTTCGTAAAAACTCTAAAAAATCGTAAATAATCGTTAAAAATCGTGGGAATTGTTGAATTTTGTAAAATAATCGTTGGAAACCGTAAAAAATGATTGAATTTCGTAAAAATCGTCGAATTTCGTAAAAATCATTGAAAGCCTTAAAAATACCATAGAAGATCGTAAAAAATCGTTGAAAATCGTAAAAAATCATAGAAGATCGTAAATAACCGTTGGGAATCGCAAAAAACCGTTGGGAATCGTAAAAAACGTTAAAGATCGTAAAAACTCTAAAAGATCGTAAATAATCGTTAAATTTTGTAAAAATTTTAAAAGATCGTAGATAATAGTAAAAAAATCGTTGGGATTGTTGAGTTTCGTAAAATAATCGTTGGAAACCGTAAAAAACTATTAAATTTCGTAAAAATCGTCGAATTTTGTAAAAATCATTGAAAGTGTTAAAAAGAACATAGAAGATCGTAAAGAATCGTGAAATTCTTTGTACTTCCCCTACAATAAACACAATTCATCTACAAAAGCATATAATTGATAAAACACTCACTTCACATGTTAATATTTAATTCCCTGTTGATTAAATTATTATTTTTATGACTATAAATAGTTTGAACATATGATTCTAAAGTGGGAGAACTAATTCGCCCACTTATGTAACCTTAGTTAGCTTTTAATATTCGCATTTCCTTAATATGTTGAACTTGGTATAACTGAATGTCATTTGCAAAAAAAATCAACAAAGAAGTTTTTGATAAATACATCATATATAATAAGTATAACGAACAATAATTTAATAAGTTTAATTTTCTTACTTTACTTTTATTATCGGCATTGAAAATCAATAAATTAAAGGAGAATCTAATAATAGGTTTAACGTATATATGATTAGGGATTAATTAGAAATACGTATACACCGTTAATTTGTTTTATTAGAGTTCAATGAAAATTTAAAGTATACACACATAAATTTCTAATAAATAAACAATTTTTTCATAAATAAAAATTAATAGTGTTGTATTTGTTAACCCCTTAGCACCGGGTATTCATGAAAAGTCATAAAAAGTTAAACTCGAAAATTCCCGAAGAAGTAACCTATACTTATATATAATGCGATGAATGAAATAATATTAGAAAATGTTTAATTTTCCTCGTCTTCTTTGTCTCTTTTATATTTGTATTTCACAGATTAGTATTTGAAAGAAATATATTTGACATTTTTTGACATTTGTGTCAAAATTTGACATTTGATCAAAGATCGAAGAAAGGGAGTGATATAAAAACTAGCATTAAATAGCAAAACTTTAAGAAGTCACGTAGGTAGCGTATTTGTTAACCCCTAGCACCAGGTATTTATAAAAAGTCATAAAAAGTTAAACTCGAAAATTCCCGAAGAAGTAACCTATACATATATATAAAATGCGATGAATCAAAGAATATTAGATGTTTTTTAATTTCTTCGTGTTCTTTGTCTTTCTATTTGTCATTCCGGGTGGAATTTTGTTATCGAATTTAAACCTATTTATCGACCACCAAGAGATCTGACATTTTCAGGATAGCTAAGAACTGGATAACAATGCAAGTTTCAAGTGTGTAGAAATTTTGACACAATTTCAAGAAATTCTAAATTTTATATGGGAAAAAATAGTTTATGCAAAAACTCAAGAGATGGTGCCAGTTACTAAACTTTCTACTATAAAAATTGTTAAAAATTGTAATTATTTATTATAATAATTTTGTGGAAATAATAAAATTCTTACGGGACAGAATGATAAAACAATCTGTCAAATATAATGTGATACGTCACTATGATACTAAAACATTAGACTGTTTTTGTATATCTTTTTCTTTTCAATGTACTGAATGTTTAAACGGTATTCAAAGGACTTGTTGTAAATACTTCATCTTTGTTTTTATCTCTCTCTTATTCACGCCATTATATACGTAATGTAAAGATTTAACCGATTTACTCTCATACAAATTTTTAACGCCGGGCGCACGAATAGAAGTATAACTTCAGAAATCCTGTTTGACAGTTTACATAGTTTGACAATAGCATGTATTTGACAGATAAGTAGTAGATGAATGAATATGGATTTGACAAATGTCAAAATTTGACATTTTACAGAAAATCTTATTATTAACAGAAAAAATATCATATCAATTGTTTTTTTTTATAGATTTCACCCAAAAACTCAATTTTTTAGTAGAAACAGAAAAATGAAAATATTCTGATATACATTAAAAATCACAAAATAACTATAACAGAAAAATATTTAAATAAGTATATCACCTTTTAGAGGTTTTAGAGATTTTGCTGATTTACTCCCATATAAATTTTTAACCCCGGGCGCACGAATAGAAGTATAACTTCAGAAATCGTGTTTGACAGTTTACAGATTTACAAGTATTTGACAGATAAGTAGTAGATGGATGAACATGTATTTGACAAAAATCAAAATTTGACATTTTATAAACAACTAGCTGACCCGGCGAACTTCGTACCGCCTACTGATGTTTTTTACCATTTTTCCAAATTTTTACGGTTTTGTAAATTATCGATTAGATATATTATATATTAACTGCGCCACCTTATGGTGGCGTCATAGTACTTAATTACGCAAGAATTTATACCATCTAAACTGCGCCACCTTACGGTGGCGTCATAATTCTTAATTTAGTGAGAGTCACTTTTTTAAGATTTTTGTTTGACAAACAATTTTTTTATTTTTCGTAATAAATAAAAATATTTTTTTTATTAAGAAGTATCCTTTTTTACTTCTAATACCTCCAAGAATATATGTACAAAGTTTCATGATGATCGGTTGATTAGTTTTTGCGTGAAAGCGTAACAAACAAACTTACATTGACATTTATAATATTAGTAGGGGTAGCGACAAATTTCCTGATACTTTAACGAACCTAATGCAAAAAGATGCATTCCGATCCATCTTACGTTACAAAATTCGGAAGTTTTGGTACTTTATTTCCTCGACTACTCGTAAAAACTATGTTTATGTAGCCAACAACCTCAAAAGCATAGTGCAGGATATACTGTAACCATGTGACGGTATTTTAGACTACAATACAATACTCACTACTGAATATTATTAATATAAAATACTAAACTTAATATGTTAACTTACGTGACAGAATTATAAAATAATCTGTCAATAATCATGTGGTCCGTCAGTATGATATTCATAAATTAGTTCAGACTGTTTTTTGTATATCTATCCCTTTTCAATGTACTGAATGTTAAAACGGTATTCAAAGGATTTATAGTTATGACTAATAACATGTGATAAATAAGTCATCTTTGTTTCTACCAGCCAATATACGTTATAAGTGTTTCTGTCTCTCTCTTACTCACACCATTACATATGTAATGATTTTTCCCATTTAATTGTACACAAATCTTTTCCACTGAGTGTATGAATAGAAGTATAACTTAAAAAAAAAAGTGTGAGGTGTCAAGGGACACCCGGATGGAACGAAGTTCCTTTCGATTAATTAGTGAAGGAATTAGTAATTTGTAAACATACATAAGCATTTATTATTGTCTGTATAAAATCTCTACTTACCTAACAGTTTCCATTTATACAATACCAGAGCTTTAAATAACACATCTTTTTAAAATTACTTTTTATAATTTAAAACAGGAATTAACAATTCAATACAAAAAATTTAAAATTAAAATATTTGACAGTGACTGACAGTTAAGGTAATTTGACGTAGTCAAGTTACGAACTATTTTTAAAATGTTTATGAATTTATTAATTTATAAAAACAGGATGAAATAAAATATAATACTATTATAGGTAATTATGTTTTTTTCTACACTCTTTTCTTTTTAATGTACATTTTCTTTTAATTTAAAATAGTGTCTTTTTAATTGTAATATATCTATCTATGAGAGAGAAGGAGAGAGAGTTATTTATTTTTTGGTCTGTGAGAGAGAGAAACATGCATCTGTCGGTGCATTGTGTCGTGACAACTTTTGGTATGAATTTTTTTGGGCTAGCTCCTAGCGTCAGTCGTAACTGTTCGTAACGCGCGAAGGGGAACTTCGTTCCAAAAACAAAAAAAACTTCCCTCTGGCGTAATCGATCCCATTACGATAACCCAACCGAAATGTCATAATCAGCCGCTGATCCAAATTAGCTACCAAGACCTTACATGAAGACTTTCAAAATGATAATATCATATTTAATATAATAACAATTCAATAAATAAATAATTTGCAATAAAATAATATTGCGACTATAAATTAAAATGTAAGCTATCCTATCTTTCAAGTTGGAGCAAACTGCACACGGTGTGCAAATTTGATTAAAATCGGTTTAGTAGTTTAGGAGTCCATTGCGGACAAACAACGTGACACGTAATTTATATATATTAAGATAGGTATCAATTGTTTTTTTACAGATTTCACGCAAAAAAAATAAATTTTAGTAAAAACCAAGAAATGGAAAATAACAAATAACTATAATAGAAAAATATTTAAATAAGTATATCAATTTTTAGAGTTTAAACCTAATTTTTGAATAACTAACTCACTTATTTCTACTGATACATAAAATTAGGTTATAATCTTGAATTAAGCGTAATAAATCACCTCCAAAATTATTTTCTATGAAACAAAGCTGATTATTTGAAAGAATTGCAATTTACAGTGTAATTATTAACCGTGACATCACAATTACCTTAACATTTGTTGCGAAACGAGAAATTACAGTGAAAATTGTTATCAAGGGTACTGACATACTTGTAATTATTAAAATAATGCTAAAAAGTTATATTTTCATAAATATATATCTACTACTGAATGATAACTTATCAACGTGATATAATATTTTATACTTACAAATTACAAGTTTTTGACCGACCGGTTTTTTGGCCTTTTGTGTTGTTATTAATATAACGGTTTTTATGACAATAGGTATATGAAACAATGTTATTTACTTACATTAGAAGGTAGATAATGTTGTTGTTGTAATTTTATTGAATGGTTGTGAACTAAAGGAAGAAAATTCAAACAAAAAACTTCACAACCACCTGTACAAACACCTGAAACACGTATGATATTCTGTGTTCTGTGTTGATACTGTTGATAGAACAAACAATATCGCGCATGGTCGATTAGTTGACAGTTAGAGAGAGGAATGTATTTTTAAAAGTAACAGTTACTTGACTATGTTACAAAGATTGCTAATTTTTTTAAACTATTTAATACAGTATCAAACCTGTATATGATAGAAACTTTTTTAACAAAAATTGAACCGCCTTTAAAACAAAAAAAAGTGTTAAGTGTCAAGGGACACCCGGATGGAACGAAGTTCCTTTCGATTAATTAATTAGTAATTTGTCAACACAACAGAGTGTTTATACATACATAGGCATTTATTACTGTCTGTATAAAATCTCTACTTACCTAACAGTTCGTTTCTTTTAACAAAAGTGTCCATTTATACAATACCAGAGCTTTAGATAACACACCTTTTTAGAATTACTTTTTATAATTTAAAACAGGAATTAACAATTCAATACAAAATTTTAAAATTAAAATATTTGACAGTAACTGACAGTTAAGGTAATTTGACGTAGGTACCTAAATAGTCAAGTTACGAACAATTTTAAAATGTTTATGAATTTATTAATTTATAAAAACAGGATGAAATAAAATGTAATAATATTATAGTTAATTATTATTTTTTCTACAGTATTTTCTTTTTAAAGTACATTTTCTTTTAATTTAAAATAGTGTCTTTTTAATTGTAATATATCTATCTATGAGAGAGAGGGAGAGAGAGTTATTTATTTTTTGGTCTGTGAGAGAGAGTAACATGCGTGTGTCGTGTCATAGTGTCGTGACAACTTTTGGTATGAATTTTTTTTGGCTAGCTCCTAGCGTCAGTCGTAACTGTTAGTAACGCGCGAAAGGGAACTTCGTTCCAAAAAACGTGTGCGTCTCAGGACACACGAAATTTTGACATTTTTACATATTTCCCTTTGATCAATTTTAATAAAAATTTGCAGATTTATAGAAAATCTTTATGTTTTCCATAACACTTTTTACTTTTTTAATAGATTTTATGGTTCTCGATATATACAGGGTTAAACTTAACAGTTTAAAGAAAAACAAAAATCAACAACAAAAAAAGAACATACTCAGTCTCTCCCTTAAATTTTTAATATGATTCTTTAATCAATGTTAATAAAAATTTGCGAATTTATAGAAAAATCTTTATATTTACCATAACGCTTTTTACTTTTGTAATGCCTATTATAATTCTCGATATATACAGTGTTAAACTAAAAAGTTTAAAGAAAATCAAAAATCAACAACAAAAAAAAGAACATAGTCAGTCTCTCCCTTAAATTTTTAATATTTCTCTTTGATTAATTTTAATAAAAATTTGCAAATTTATAGAAAAATCTTTATATTTACGATAAAACTTTTCACTTTTATAATACCTTTTAGGGTTCTCAATATATACAGGGTTAAACTAAAAAGTTTAAAGAAAAACAAAAATCAACAACAAAAAAAAGAACATAGTAAATTAAATTAATTAAATTTTTAATATGATTCTTTAATCAATTTTAATAAAAATTTCCGAATTTATAAAAAAATCTTTATATTTACCATAACGCTTTTTACTTTTGTAATGCCTATTATAATTCTCGATATATACAGTGTTAAACTAAAAAGTTTAAAGAAAATCAAAAATCAACAACAAAAAAAAGAACATAGTCAGAGTCTCCCTTAAATTTTTAATATTTTTCTTTCATCAATTTGAATAAAAATTTGCAAATTTATAGAAAAATCTTTGTATTTACCATAACACTTTTCACTTTTTTAATACCTTTAATGATTCTCGATATATACCGGGTTAAACCAAGAAGTTTAAAAAAAATTAAAAATCAACAACAAAAAAAGAACATAGTCAGTCTCTCCCTTAAATTTTTAATATTTCTCTTTAATCAATGTTAATTAAAATTTGCAAATTTATAGAAAAAATCTTTATATTTACCATAACACTTTTCACTTTTTTAATACCTTTTATGGTTTTCGAGATATACAGGGTTAAACTAAAAAGTTTAAAGTAAATCAAAAATCAACAACAAAAAAAAAGAACATAGTAAGTCTCTCCCTTAAATTTTTAATATGATTCTTTAATCAATTTTAATAAAAATTTGCAAATTTATAGAAAAATCTTTATATTTACCATAACGCTTTTTACTTTTTTAATACCTTTTATTATTCTCGATATATACAGGGTTAAACTAAAAGGTTTAAAGAAAATCAAAAATCAACAACAAAAAAAATAACATAGTCAGTCTCTCCCTTAAATTTTTAATATTTCCCTTCGATCAATTCTAATAAAAATTTGCAAATTTATAGAAAAATCTTTATGTTTACCATAACACTTTTCACTTTTTTAATACCTTTTATGATTCTCGATATATACCGGGTTAAACTAAGAAGTTTTAAAAAAATCAAAAATCAACAACAAAAAAAATAACATAGTCAGTCTCTCCCTTAAATTTTTAATATTTCCTTTCGATTAATTCTAATAAAAATTTGCAAATTTATAGAAAAAATCTTTATATTTACCACAACACTTTTCACTTTTTTAATACCTTTTATGATTCTCGATATACACCGGGTTAAAGTAAGAAGTTTAAAAAAAATTAAAAATCAACAACAAAAAAAGAACATAGTCAATCTCTCCCTTAAATTTTTAATATTTCTCTTTAATCAATGTTAATTAAAATTTGCAAATTTATAGAAAAAATCTTTATATTTACCATAACACTTTTCACTTTTTTAATACCTTTTATGGTTTTCGAGATATACAGGGTTAAACTAAAAAGTTTAAAGTAAATCAAAAATCAACAACAAAAAAAAGAACATAGTAAGTCTCTCCCTTAAATTTTTAATATGATTCTTTAATCAATTTTAATAAAAATTTTCAAATTTATAGAAAAATCTTTATATTTACCATAACGCTTTTTACTTTATTAATACCTTTTATAATTCTCGATATATACAGGGTTAAACTAAAAAGTTTAAAGAAAATCAAAAATCAACAACAAAAAAAATAACATAGTCAGTCTCCCTTAAATTTTTAATATTTCCCTTCGATCAATTCTAATAAAAATTTGCAAATTTATAGAAAAATCTTTATATTTACCATAACACTTTTCACTTTTTTAATACCTTTTATGATTCTCGATATATACCGGGTTAAACTAAGAAGTTTTAAAAAAATCAAAAATTAACAACAAAAAAAGAACATAGTCAGTCTCTCCCTTAAATTTTTAATATTTCTCTTTAATCAATGTTAATTAAAATTTGCAAATTTATAGAAAAAATCTTTATATTTACCATAACACTTTTCACTTTTTTAATACCTTTTATGGTTTTCGAGATATACAGGGTTAAACTAAAAAGTTTAAAGTAAATCAAAAATCAACAACAAAAAAAAGAACATAGTAAGTCTCTCCCTTAAATTTTTAATATGATTCTTTAATCAATTTTAATAAAAATTTGCAAATTTATAGAAAAATCTTTATATTTACCATAACGCTTTTTACTTTTTTAATACCTTTTATAATTCTCGATATATACAGGGTTAAACTAAAAAGTTTAAAGAAAATCAAAAATCAACAACAAAAAAAATAACATAGTCAGTCTCTCCCTTAAATTTTTAATATTTCCCTTCGATCAATTGTAACAAAAATTTGCAAATTTATAGAAAAATCTTTATATTTACCATAACACTTTTCACTTTTTTAATACCTTTTATAATTCTCGATATATACCGGGTTAAACTAAGAAGTTTTAAAAAAATCAAAAATCAACAACAAAAAAAATAACATAGTCAGTCTCTCCATAAATTTTTAATATTTCCTTTCGATCAATTCTAATAAAAATTTGCAAATTTATAGAAAAATCTTTATATTTACCATAACACTTTTCACTTTTTTAATACCTCTTATGATTCTCGATATACACCGGGTTAAAGTAAGAAGTTTAAAAAAAATTAAAAATCAACAACAAAAAAAGAACATAGTCAGTCTCTCCCTTAAATTTTTAATATTTCTCTTTAATCAATGTTAATTAAAATTTGCAAATTTATAGAAAAAAATTTTATATTTACCATAACACTTTTCACTTTTTTAATACCTTTTATGGTTTTCGATATATACAGGGTTAAACTAAAAAGTTTAAAGAAAATCAAAAATCAACAACAAAAAAAATAACATAGTCAGTCTCTCCCTTAAATTTTTAATATTTCCCTTTGATCAATTCTAATAAAAATTTGCAAATTTATAGAAAAATCTTTATATTTACCACAACACTTTTCACTTTTTTAATACCTTTTATGATTCTCGATATATACCGGGTTAAACTAAGAAGTTTTAAAAAAATCAAAAATTAACAACAAAAAAAGAACATAGTCAGTCTCTCCCTTAAATTTTTAATATTTCTCTTTAATCAATGTTAATTAAAATTTGCAAATTTATAGAAAAAATCTTTATATTTACCATAACACTTTTCACTTTTTTAATACCTTTTATGGTTTTCGAGATATACAGGGTTAAACTAAAAAGTTTAAAGTAAATCAAAAATCAACAACAAAAAAAAGAACATAGTAAGTCTCTCCCTTAAATTTTTAATATGATTCTTTAATCAATTTTAATAAAAATTTGCAAATTTATAGAAAAATCTTTATATTTACCATAACGCTTTTTACTTTTTTAATACCTTTTATAATTCTCGATATATACAGGGTTAAACTAAAAAGTTTAAAGAAAATCAAAAATCAACAACAAAAAAAATAACATAGTCAGTCTCTCCCTTAAATTTTTAATATTTCCCTTCGATCAATTGTAACAAAAATTTGCAAATTTATAGAAAAATCTTTATATTTACCATAACACTTTTCACTTTTTTAATACCTTTTATAATTCTCGATATATACCGGGTTAAACTAAGAAGTTTTAAAAAAATCAAAAATCAACAACAAAAAAAATAACATAGTCAGTCTCTCCATAAATTTTTAATATTTCCTTTCGATCAATTCTAATAAAAATTTGCAAATTTATAGAAAAATCTTTATATTTACCATAACACTTTTCACTTTTTTAATACCTCTTATGATTCTCGATATACACCGGGTTAAAGTAAGAAGTTTAAAAAAAATTAAAAATCAACAACAAAAAAAGAACATAGTCAGTCTCTCCCTTAAATTTTTAATATTTCTCTTTAATCAATGTTAATTAAAATTTGCAAATTTATAAAAAAAAATTTTATATTTACCATAACACTTTTCACTTTTTTAATACCTTTTATGGTTTTCGATATATACAGGGTTAAACTAAAAAGTTTAAAGAAAATCAAAAATCAACAACAAAAAAAATAACATAGTCAGTCTCTCCCTTAAATTTTTAATATTTCCCTTTGATCAATTCTAATAAAAATTTGCAAATTTATAGAAAAATCTTTATATTTACCATAACACTTTTCACTTTTTTAATACCTTTTATGGTTTTCGAGATATATAGGGTTAAACTAAAAAGTTTAAAGTAAATCAAAAATCAACAACAAAAAAAAGAACATAGTAAGTCTCTCCCTTAAATTTTTAATATGATTCTTTAATCAATTTTAATAAAAATTTGCAAATTTATAGAAAAATCTTTATATTTACCATAACGCTTTTTACTTTTTTAATACCTTTTATAATTCTCGATATATACAGGGTTAAACTAAAAAGTTTAAAGAAAACCAAAAATCAACAACAAAAAAAATAATATAGTCAGTCTCTCCCTTAAATTTTTAATATTTCCCTTCGATCAATTGTAATAAAAATTTGCAAATTTATAGAAAAATCTTTATATTTACCATAACACTTTTCACTTTTTTAATACCTTTTATGATTCTCGATATACACCGGGTGAAATTAAGAAGTTTAAAAAAAATTAAAAATCAAAAACAAAAAAAGAACATAGTCAGTCTCTCCCTTAAATTTTTAATATTTCTCTTTAATCAATGTTAATTAAAATTTGCAAATTTATAGAAAAATCTTTACATTTACCATAACGCTTTTTACTTTTTTAATACCTTTTATAATTCTCGATATATACAGGGTTAAACTAAAAAGTTTAAAGAAAATCAAAAATCAACAACAAAACAAAGAACATAGTAAGTCTCTCCCTTAAATTTTTAATATGATTCTTTAATCAATTTTAATAAAAATTTGCAAATTTATAGAAAAATCTTTATATTTACCATAACGCTTTTTACTTTTTTAATACCTTTTATTATTCTCGATATATACAGGGTTAAACTAAAAAGTTTAAAGAAAATCAAAAATCAACAACAAAAAAAAATAACATAGTCAGTCTCTCCCTTAAATTTTTAATATTTCCCTTCGATCAATTCTAATAAAAATTTGCAAATTTATAGAAAAATCTTTATATTTACCATAACACTTTTCACTTTTTTAATACCTTTTATAATTCTCGATATATACCGGGTTAAACCAGGAACTTTAAAAAAAATTAAAAATCAACAACAAAAAAAGAACATAGTCAGTCTCTCCCTTAAATTTTTAATATTTCTCTTTAATCAATGTTAATTAAAATTTGCAAATTTATAGAAAAAATCTTTATATTTACCATAACACTTTTCACTTTTTTAATACCTTTTATGGTTTTCGAGATATACAGGGTTAAACTAAAAAGTTTAAAGTAAATCAAAAATCAACAACAAAAAAAAGAACATAGTAAGTCTCTCCCTTAAATTTTTAATATGATTCTTTAATCAATTTTAATAAAAATTTGCAAATTTATAGAAAAATCTTTATATTTACCATAACACTTTTCACTTTTTTAATACCTTTTATGATTCTCGATATACACCGGGTGAAATTAAGAAGTTTAAAAAAAATTAAAAATCAAAAACAAAAAAAGAACATAGTCAGTCTCTCCCTTAAATTTTTAATATTTCTCTTTAATCAATGTTAATTAAAATTTGCAAATTTATAGAAAAATCTTTACATTTACCATAACGCTTTTTACTTTTTTAATACCTTTTATAATTCTCGATATATACAGGGTTAAACTAAAAAGTTTAAAGAAAATCAAAAATCAACAACAAAACAAAGAACATAGTAAGTCTCTCCCTTAAATTTTTAATATGATTCTTTAATCAATTTTAATAAAAATTTGCAAATTTATAGAAAAATCTTTATATTTACCATAACGCTTTTTACTTTTTTAATACCTTTTATTATTCTCGATATATACAGGGTTAAACTAAAAAGTTTAAAGAAAATCAAAAATCAACAACAAAAAAAAATAACATAGTCAGTCTCTCCCTTAAATTTTTAATATTTCCCTTCGATCAATTCTAATAAAAATTTGCAAATTTATAGAAAAATCTTTATATTTACCATAACACTTTTCACTTTTTTAATACCTTTTATAATTCTCGATATATACCGGGTTAAACCAGGAACTTTAAAAAAAATTAAAAATCAACAACAAAAAAAGAACATAGTCAGTCTCTCCCTTAAATTTTTAATATTTCTCTTTAATCAATGTTAATTAAAATTTGCAAATTTATAGAAAAAATCTTTATATTTACCATAACACTTTTCACTTTTTTAATACCTTTTATGGTTTTCGAGATATACAGGGTTAAACTAAAAAGTTTAAAGTAAATCAAAAATCAACAACAAAAAAAAGAACATAGTAAGTCTCTCCCTTAAATTTTTAATATGATTCTTTAATCAATTTTAATAAAAATTTGCAAATTTATAGAAAAATCTTTATATTTACCATAACGCTTTTTACTTTTAGTAGATTTATATCTACTATTCAGCTGGTTCGCAGGTCATGACTTCGGGAAAATTTCACCACAGTTTTTCGTTTTGGGCCCCCCTGACCTCAAAAACACCTTCCGTTCAAAAGTTTATATATATATATATGTATATATATAAGTATGTATGTATGTATAGTTCCGATATAACGAAATCTGTGGACACGATATCGGTCGCATTTCTTAACGGATCGAAATGAAATTTGGTACAAAAATCAATCATCCCAAAATCTCGGTCGAGTTCGTTAATGAGCCAAATCGGTAAGGCCGTTTGGGCGTGACATCAAATCAAAATGGAAAAAAATTCGTAACTTTTTTACTTCACCCTGTACAAAAAAATGTTAGTGGACTTTTTTGTTTGTCTTAAAGAGACCTACAACTTTTATTTAAAACATTTTTTTCTAAAACGTATACTTTTAATATATTTAATTAATATAAATCTACTGATGCGCCTGGCTTACCAAGGGCCATTTTTTTAATACCTTTTATTATTCTCGATATATACAGGGTTAAACTAAAAAGTTTAAAGAAAATCAAAAATCAACAACAAAAAAAATAACATAGTCAGTCTCTCCCTTAAATTTTTAATATTTCCCTTCGATCAATTCTAATAAAAATTTGCAAATTTATAGAAAAATCTTTATATTTACCATAACACTTTTCACTTTTTTAATACCTTTTATGATTCTCGATATACACCGGGTTAAATTAAGAAGTTTAAAAAAAATTAAAAATCAAAAACAAAAAAAGAACATAGTCAGTCTCTCTCTTAAATTTTTAATATTTCTCTTTAATCAATGTTAATTAAAATTTGCAAATTTATAGAAAAATCTTTACATTTACCATAACGCTTTTTACTTTTTTAATACCTTTTATAATTCTCGATATATACCGGGTTAAACTAAAAAGTTTAAAGAAAATCAAAAATCAACAACAAAAAAAATAACATAGTCAGTCTCTCCCTTAAATTTTTAATATTTCCCTTTGATCAATTCTAATAAAAATTTGCAAATTTATAGAAAAATCTTTATATTTACCATAACACTTTTCACTTTTTTAATACCTTTTATGATTCTCGATATACACCGGGTTAAATTAAGAAGTTTAAAAAAAATTAAAAATCAAAAACAAAAAAAGAACATAGTCAGTCTCTCTCTTAAATTTTTAATATTTCTCTTTAATCAATGTTAATTAAAATTTGCAAATTTATAGAAAAATCTTTACATTTACCATAACGCTTTTTACTTTTTTAATACCTTTTATAATTCTCGATATATACCGGGTTAAACTAAAAAGTTTAAAGAAAATCAAAAATCAACAACAAAAAAAATAACATAGTCAGTCTCTCCCTTAAATTTTTAATATTTCCCTTTGATCAATTCTAATAAAAATTTGCAAATTTATAGAAAAATCTTTATATTTACCATAACACTTTTCACTTTTTTAATACCTTTTATGATTCTCGATATATACCGGGTTAAACTAAGAAGTTTTAAAAAAATCAAAAATCAACAACAAAAAAAATAACATAGTCAGTCTCTCCCTTAAATTTTTAATATTTCCCTTTGATCAATTCTAATAAAAAATTGCAAATTTATAGAAAAATCTTTATATTTACCATAACACTTTTCACTTTTTTAATACCTTTTATGGTTCTTGATATATACAGGGATAAACTAAAAAGTTTAAACAACAACAAAAAAAAATAACATAGTCAGTCTCCCTCTTAATTTTTTAATATTTCTCTTTTATCAATTTTAATAAAAATTTGCACATTTATAGAATTTTTTTTTATATTTTTCATAACACTTTTCACTTTTTCAAGGAGCTAAAGCCCATTCTCGGTGAAATCCATCGTTGATCTTGTAAGCGTTGGAGGAATGTCCATCTAAGGCAACTTGGATGTGCCTGTTGGAGAGAAAGTTGAATATCCATCTGCAAAGGTTTGGCGAGAGTCCGTATGAAGCAGTTTGTTTAAGAGAGCTGAACTAGATGAACACATCAATGTTAAATTTACATTTCAATGATTGTCGTGTAACTATTTCTCCCCCACTCAAGTTTTTTCTAAGAACTAAACATCTGTGCAAACAAGTAGGTATCGAATACAGATCTCATTAAGTAATATTAACTAGCTACTCAACTAGTGCGTGCGCTGATTGGTATATAGAAACTTGCGAGTGTTTAGGGGGATAATATAATCTTACAGATAACCGAATGACTTAATGAAAAAAAATGTGTGTAAAATGGTATCGAGTATCTAAATAATACAAGCGAAGTCCGATCTTGCACCAGGCAATTGAGTGAATTGTTTGTCGTTGCCGAAAAGTAAAAGTTATCTTTCAACCAAACTATAAATTAGAAAATTTTATGCTCTATTATATAATTTTTAATCCAAATTTGGATAATTTTAAAAATTTTTACATTCCAAAACTGCGCCACACCTATTAACTCCCTCTTCTTATGCAACTCCCACTACGCATCTAGTTCAGTTCATACAGAGCAACCGCTACAGTTTTCCACCAGTTTTCCTTTCAGTAGCTCGCTCAATCGCGATTCTGCCTCGGAAAACTCAAGTTGACGTGTTTTCATGATTTTCGTTTCGTCTGTTAATGGGAAAATTGCATTTTCCGGTGTTTTTAGAGGTCGATACACTTTCAGTTGCAATCAGAAAGGAGGTTTGCAACAGGGGTGAGTCTATTTTATCATTTATTATAAATTGTTAGTGGGAGTATTGACAGATGATTTTTGGATGTTGTTACTCGTAATCACCTCGTAATTGTGATCTAATTGAATTGGATAGTAATGATGTATTTAAAGTGTAGCAATGTAGAAAAATAGAAAAGATAATAATAATTATTGTGTTTCTTTTTTGTATAGTTTTTCATTCAGAATTGATTTATATGAATGTTTTACGGGTCTGTAGATTAATTGGTATGTAATATCAATTTAGTGAAATTTAATCTATTAATCTATGATTATGAAAATGAATTTTTTTTATAGAAAAAACGACACTAATAATAGAAAAAGAATATTTAATACCTAGAAAGAAAGTTTTATTATTTCTCATTTCCTAATTTATTTAAATATAAAAATGTGAGTAGTGATTAGTCAAATTATCGTTTTATATTTACCCTTTATCTACAAGAGCTAAGGTGGTGATACCTTATTCTCAAAGTATCTAAAAAGCCAACCGTACGTTTTTTGTCTTTATTTCTACAGATTTCCGATTATCAATAAAACAGAAATAATAGAAAAACAACTTACGTAGTAGATCTAAGAAAAAGAGACGTTCCTATTTATTTCTTCCTTTAGAAATTTTGAATTTTATTTTATTTTTTACACTGAACTACATTGTTTTTATCAGTGTGTCTGCTGGAAATAATCTTGTACAGTGACGTATCTATTTTTAAGAACCCACGACTCGATCTCCACCAAATAACTGAGTGCCGTTCGCATAAGTAAACCTTTAGTAAGCAATCAACATCAATAAAGAAAAAGGTTACAATATTTAATCAACATTTGATAAACAATAACTATTTAAAAAACTTAAAAGAAAAGTGTGAACAATCTCGAAAGAAAAATAGATAAATTTAAAGAATTTATGAAAATTATAATATGTAATACTTCTGCCCTGGTTTATGCCCTTTACAACGATAAGTCACACATTAGGATTCTTTTAGCCATTTATAAGATACAGCCTTAATGCCCTTTTGGTACACTCTACATCGCCACTCCTTTACAGCGAAATGTGGCAGATTGGAATCGGTTTTAACGTTTACGAGATATAGCGTGAGAGCCCTTTTGGCAGTTTTGGTGAAGGTTTTTAGCACTTTACAATTATGGCATACATAGAAATCTATTTATTTGTTTAGAATACACAGCCGTAATGCCCTTTTGGCAAGTCTGATTAATGTGTTTTTGTCACCTCATTTTACCCTTTGTTGTATCCCTTTTACAATGATAAATTATACAAAGGAATCTGTTAAATTGTGTTCGAGGTAGTCACAACGCCTTTTTGGTTCTTTTAATACGGTCTTTTTGGTCCCTTATTTCCTTTAGAATGATACATCGCACACTGAAATTTGTTTAGTTGTTCGCGATAAATAGCATAATGCCCTTTTGGCAGTTCTGGTTAAGGTTTTTTTTGATAATTTTTTATCACTTTACAACGCAACCCCTTTATGTCAC